>CM042559.1:15112500-15285000 GCA_023630585.1 Cranoglanis bouderius
CACTTCGGATCGCTCTCATGTACGCTTTAAGGAGCTGGATGTCCCGTTTCTGCTCCAAACAAAACAAACAGCTGAGTGTTTTCACCACAGCGGGGGTCAAGGACATGACTTTAGTGTGGTGTAGTGTAGAACACTGGCATGCATTATGATGAGCCTATCGTGTGTGTGTGTGTGTGTGTGTGTGTGTGTGAGAGAGAGCGAGAGAGAGATATAACAGAGCCTTCAGGAGTTTGCCCCTATGGTTTGGTGATAATAAATAAAAGCAGCGTTTAGGTCTAACCTGCTCCGCCAGCTGGTGTTTGTGCTCAGCCGCGGTTTTCTCCAAGTCTGCGATCTTGGTCTGCTGCTGCTGCACGACACTGCGCAGGTGCTTGATGCAGTTGTGGTTCGGCACCTCATCTTTGGGCATCTCCAACCTAGACAACACAGGCAACAACAAAAATGTCCATTTAAGTACGCAATAAAACACTTGGAGGAACGCTGTCATGGGAAAACGATCAGTAATGCGTGGTGTGACGTGGCCCTGTTTCCACCCTAAAGTTGATTATTTTCTAATAACAGCACATCCTGAAAGGTTTTACTCTTCTAATACCACATTAATTTAGCAATGATTCGAAATTTGTTGTATAAATGAACGACACATACTTTTTATCCATTTGTAGTTACATTTAATGCAGTAGAACGTCTGTGTAGTTCTGCTCATCACTCTCAGTTGAGGTCATAAGTTTACCTACGCCTTCCAGAATCTGTCAAATGTTAATAACACCGTCCTGCATCAGATCTGCTGAATAGGATCTGATAGTTGTTTCTTACTAATACTTAGATGCTGAGTCCAGATATGCTGTTAGTTTTGCTCTAGAACATCACAACGTTTCACAAAGCCTGATGTCCAGTGTAGAGCTTTTTTGCCTAAGATGGCCCATAAACGTTAGAGCTATTGCCAGATACACTGCCACCAGCACAGGAAACACTATGTTTATGTACAATAGGTGAGCAACATTTATCACTTTTCCTCTGATTAGCCCTTATATGAATGCTAGGCACACTTACATACACACAAAACTACTGATTTCAGGGTTTTATAATGACCAGTGAAAGACGGAAATGCGAGCCATAGCCCAGATGAGTTCTGCTACATCTGTGGGTGTTTTTCCGTTCCAGAAAATCCCTCAAAAGGAAGTTCACTCCTTAAGCACTCTGTATATTATTATAATGTTCGTCTTTTGAAATAGCTTTATTTAGAGATTTTCACAAACATTTCACAGACTATTTGTCTGCTGTTCATGTTGTAAACAAGTGTTATGTTTTGTGTGCCTATTGTTGTAATTAATAAATAATAATAGGGAAATTTGACATCTTCTACCAATTTAAATAAAACCCTGAAAGCAATATAAGTTTAGCAAAATTATTTAAAACTTCATTCTTATTTTGTGGGAAAACAGTACATGATAGGGAATTTTCAGTGGCATATTTGAACTCAGCATGACCAAAATAGGTAAAAACAAGTGTGATTTGCAAAACAGCATAAACTTTCTTTCTAGATTCTTTCTAGGCGGTGTAATAATAATAATAATAATGATAATAATAATAATAATAATAATAATAATAATGACAATATTATTATTATTATTATTATTATTATTATTATTAAGAGGGATCATAAAAATAGCATTTTGTTAATTTAGTACTGCCCTGAATAAGCTATTTCACAAAATATATTTACATGTTTCTCAGAAGACAAAATAATAAGTGAAGAACAGCGGGCAGTTTAACTGCTCAGGACAAACAAGGGACTCATGAACAACTACCACAAAACATAAACACAGTCGTTGATCATCCAGGTAACGACACACAGTATTAATAATGACGAGTATGTAAACTTTTGAACCGGTTCATTTGTGTAAATTCAGTTATTATTGTGTCTTGTGAACTACAAGTAAACGTCTGTTATGTGAAATAGCTTATTCAGGGCAGAACTAAATAAAACACAAAATGCAATTTTCCCCTCTTATTATTATTTTATTTCTACATTTCTTCAAGGCTTATGTAAACTGAGGACATATGTTACAGCACCTATAAACAGTCATTCTTTCACCAAACCTCTCGTTTTCTGTCAGCCTTGAAATTAAAACAAAAAACAGAGTTGATAAACTGCAAAGCACCGTTTTAATCCTTTTAATCCTTAATTATTCCCTTGTGTCATCAATAATCGTGGTATTGGTGAGCTTAGCTAAAGCTTGTCGATTGGCACATTTTATTTACACACTGGCGCTGAGGTTTTAACAGTCTGATCACAGTGAACTCTGACAGTTTTCCGGGTTCTGCTTCGTAAACACGCCGAGACTGCAGACTCATTCGATTTCAAACGGCTGCGCAAGCAAAACTGGCAAACCCGCGATAACGTGGACTGCATACTGCGCTGAAAATCTAGGTTTTTCGAGTGCAACTGTGTTTATTTAGCATTTAAATTGATGAACATTCAATTATTGTGACTAAATAAAGATTTGAAGGAATGCAGGTTATATGCCAGTGCAATTAAACCATTTTGTCCCCAAATTGCTCATCCTAAATGTGCTGATAAAAATCGATACTGAGCAAAATTGTGTGGTTAATTTATCTGTTCATATGCAGTACAATGAAATAGCAATAAAAATAAATAAATAAATAAACAACATTACATTAAATGACATTTATTCTACTAACTGTTTTTCTCTTGACAACTGCTTTAAATGAAAATGTGCTTTTAAAAAATATTAATTATAGATTTTTTTAATCATTATTATTATTAAAGAATAATGAGCTTTTTTTTTGGATAGTATTACAAACAGGACATTTCTCAGACTCTGACTTTTGGACTGTCTCTGCAGAAAACCAAAACATAATTAAAGATTTAAATCCCATTTCCAGCCCTTTAATTTCCTAAAGTACTCAGAGTGCAGTATAAACAGAAGGGAAGTGTGTGTGTGTGTGTTGATGGATTGGCCGCTCACTGACCCGCAGCCCTCCTCGCAGACGACGGGTCGTTTGGGGTTGTGCTCGCAGTCTTTAAGGTGAGACTGGAGCTGGTCGAGGCGCAGTGTTGCCGTGCAGCCGAAGCCGGCGTTATCGCAGGAGATCTGGAGCTTGGACAGCATGTTGCGCATGATGCGTGGCACCGGCCGCAGGTGTGCCAGCGTCACCACGGTGCGGTCCACCGGGCAGATCTGCTGCTGCGCAAACCACTGCGTGATGCAGGCGTTACAGAAGGCATGCTCACAGTGCGGGGCCTGACACACACACACACACACACACACACACACACACACACAACATTGATCAGGACGCAACGTAATCGGAGCATTCTCACCTTATCAAGACTGTAGAGTTAGGTATTTCTGTTGCAAAGCAGAACGGCTGTAATTTCACAATACGCATTACATCATGCTGGAGTTTACACATCAGCTTCATCACTCTGCTCAAAATACTCCTGCATTCAAAATTGATTTTAACTTAGTTAAATGCTCAACTATAGACAGAAATGTATTTAGGTCAAATTTGTTAACACGGGACAAGGGACACATTTACTCCCCATTTATTACAGATTCTTATCAATATGTCCACAAAACTATGATTTACTCATAGGCTCAAATTAGGAGTCACTACCGGTGCTAATTATTTTAGGAAGGAAAACCGACAACTATAGACGTATAATTTCACCCGAAATACTTTTTGTAGGTTTTTTGTAAATTTTACTTACCTTTATTTGTCCTACAAATAAAAAAAACAAAAAAACAAAGGAACAGCTTGACAAAAATGATAATTCCCTGAACTATGAACCTAGTGATTGGTGTAAGATTCAAACTCATTCATAACAAGTTAACAGGGTCTGTTGCACCTTTCATTAACTCGTTTTCCAAAAAAAAAAATATATGAGAATGATTAAAAATGACCTGCAGAAAACCAGTCACATTTATAACATCCAAACTAGGCTTGTTTTTTTCAATCGTAGGTTTTGAAACCGGATCTAAATGAAGGGAAGATGCACAGCGCCAGTAGGCGGCTTAAATAAAATTCCCCATGACGTAATCACGTATGAAAAAGGGAAAAAAGACAAGATGTAGGCTGTGATGTAAAAGGATTTATATCGGAGGCGTTGTAAAAAATATAAAACTAAACTGTTCTAAAGTCAATCCAAAACGTTTCATTTCTAGCACGTGAACGTCGTCTCTGCTCGGGTCGGATGTCCCCACCAATCATAAGCAGGTCATGTGACCCCACGTGGTCAGGGAGAGGATGTGATCGGACCGTGGACCTTTGGTGTTTGTGGTTTTCAAGCCATGTTTAGACTGAAGATGTTTATAAATCGTGTTTACATTCAACTTTAGAAATGTGCGGGGGACGAGGAGGAGTTCAGGGAGGGAGAAAATTAGGAAACCAACATAAAAAACAGGTTATTATGACAACCCAGCTGTAAACAAACCTAAACATGGGGCAGGGTGATGTAATCTGTTCTCATTTATCCATCCATCCATCCATCCATCCATCAATTTGTCCATCTATCCATCCATCCAGTGATCCATTGACCCACTTATCCATCTATCCATTTATCTACCCATCTATCCATCCACCCATTTGTACATATTTTCGCTGATCCATTTAATCGTCCATCCGTTTATCCGGCCATCTATTTGTTGATCTATCCATTTACCCATCTATCCACCTATCCACTTATCCATCCAGCCACCCTTTTGTCCATTTATTAATCGATTCATTTATTTATCCAGCCATCCATTAGTCCATTTACCCATCTAACCACCTATCCATCCATTTGTATATACACACACATCCAGACATCAATCCATTTATCAGTCTATTCATTTACATACCTATCAATCCATTTAATCATCCATCCATTTATCCCACCACCCATCCACTAAGCCCGCCACCCATCCTTTTTTCCCACCACCCATCCATCCATTTATTTATCCAGTCATCTGTTAGTCCATTTATCCATCTAACCACCTATCCATCCATTTATCTACCCATCCAGACATCAATCCATTTCTCAATCTATTCATTTACATACCTACCAATCCATTTAATCATTCATCCAGTTATCCAAAATATAACTAAATATAACAACTACAATGCTTAAGAACCTGACAGTGCAAACTGAGACTCTGACACTGATTACTGAGCTAGTTCCTGGTCCATCTTTAGTTGTTTCTTGATCATTTTATTTATTTAAAAAAAAAAAACTTTTTAAATGGATTGAGATTACAAGTTCAGAATTGTAGTTTGTGTGTGTGTGTGTGTGTGTGTGTGTGTGTGTGTGTGTGTGTGTGTCTCTAAAGGATGAAGTACCAACCTGCACTGGCTCCTCCAGCACTCCGCTGCAAATGGGACAAAGCAGATCCTCATCTACTTCCCCCTGGAACCTGGTGACGTCGTACCCCATGGCACATTACTGGAGCTCTCTCATACCTGTAATGACGACAAAGAGGTCACGTGAGGGGTGAGCTAAAAATCAAGCCTTATACAAAAGCATGTGCCTGGTCATTTACCTTCTGTGGGTTTAAAAACCTCACATCACGCATGATAAGTGGAAATGTGTTTGAATAAGCAAATGAGGTGTGTACAGAGCTACATGATGATGATCCAGCTGAAGCTTTATCAGCATATCTGATGCAGACCTTTCAGAAATGCCTCCCCCGGGTGGCATTGTGAGGTGGCAGAATCACTCCAGTGGCCTTGTATACACATGGGTAACGTGATCACAGCTAGTAAAGGTAAAGCAAAGGTGACCTTTTCTCTGTTCCTTTTCGAGACCCTGCTTTGGAGTCACACTGCCTGCCTTTTGCCGCCATGGGATATAGTGATATGTGTGTGTGTGTGTGTGTGTGTGTCTGTCTGTCTAAACTAGGGCTGCTGAGTATGAGATTGCGGATGTTCTGCACTACTGATGCGTGACCACTGTTCTGCACACTGGAGTACTCAATAAGGCAGTGCCAGCGTAAGTGGCATGGTGCAGATTATATTTCAGAAGCGGTCTATATCCGTGATGAAGCTGAAATTAGCTTCTTTAACGCATTTCTGACTCTGAAACTAATCTGAAATCACTCCAAGTGAAATCTCATCAGCTCCTTGTATCTAGACCCCCAGTACAAGCATAACATTTTCAGAAATCTGTTGCATGGAAAAAATCTTCTTAAAAGCCAATCCTAAATGACATTTTCTCCTTTTTTTTCCCCCTCACATTAGCAGCTGGCTGGTAGGTGGAAATTAGCCAAGACCGAATTAGGGAGAAAATCCCAAAAAAAGAAAACAAAACTTTTTTTTTTTTTTTTAAATCACAGAGGAGCTTCTGACGTTAAAAAAATGTTTTTTATTTTTATTTTTAAATCTTTTTAAATGGATGGGTGGGTGGATAAATGGATAGATAATTGAGAGGATTAAGAGGTGGGTAAATGGATGGATAGATAGATAAATGGATGGACTAATGGGTAGATAAATGGTTGGATAGACAGACAAATGGGTGACTGGATAGATAGACGGAAGGACGAGTAGGTGGTTGGATAGATAGACAGCTGGATGGATGGATGGATGGATGGATAGATAAACGAACAAATCATGATCAGTGGCTCCGCTTGGCATTGAGCTGCCTCACACAACCCTGATGTTGTGAAACTTTATTGTCAAACAATAAAGTTCATTTCGGAGGTCAATCGGAAACAGGACTTTTCTTTTCCCAGGTTGTTGGACGAGTCATATAAAGTTTAAAGTCAAATAAAGTTTGCTGTGCAGCTACAAATAAGAAACTAACAGCTCATCATGTACATGTCCTGGATGATTTGTTCACTCCAACCCTCGTGTTTGTTTGTGGTTCTTTCTGTTCTTCCTCCACTCGTTTCACCATCGGTTTCGTTTCTGACTCACCTGTAAATCACATCTGCCAAACAAACAACCGAGCATGAATAATGCAAATCGAATACACCGTGTCATTATACCCCAAATTTAGCTCATGTTTTCTCCCAGAATTTCATTCAGGAGCGTATGAGCACTTATTAAATTGCACGTTGCCAGCCCTGCTCCCCTCCTACAGAAAGTGTGTCTGACAAGATGAGACACTAGAAAATGTAAATGCAAAGTAGCACAAAATCGCAGCTGTACTGTGCGAGAAAACATCCAGCACCTCATCCGTCTGGAAATTCGGCTGCCTTTGTTTTTGGCTGTTTAAATAGCTGCGCGTCTGCGTGTTCAGCCAGGTCTAATCCAGCCATTATCTGTATGAATCGGTGACATCAGCACGAAACGGGACAGGCATGTGAACTGGCGCACGACCATGAGCTTTTACAACCGTAAGGCTTGATAGAAAGGAATCTAAACGACCGGTATCGTGTTCATTTTCCCATCGAATCGTTACAGATGTCGGAAATATGACACCATCAGCAGCATGACGAGGATCAGATCACCAGAGTGCTGCTCATTCAAAGCCTGGGATTCCCAGAAGACACGTGTTGGAGTGGCTCACTTAGAGTTTCAAAAACGAGACACCGCTAGCATACCGCTAGCCATATTCCCCCTCGCCCTGGCATTAGATTTGTCCTGTTTACAAGAAACTTGAAAACGTTCAACTAGAGATGTCATAACTGCAGAAGAGCACTGCACTGCAAAAGTCCAAGCTGCACCAGGCTGTGATGCTATACACGTACAAACTATATGGCCAAAACACCTGACCATCACACCTGTGTGTGCTTGTTGAGCATCCCATTCAAGATTTAGTCCCCCATTTTGTTGTTATAATAACCTCCACTCTTCTGGGAAGACTTTCCACTAGATTTTGGAGCGTGGCTGTGGAGATTTGTCCATTCAGCCATAAGAGCATTAATGAGGTTCCAGTTCATCCCCAAAGGTGTTCAGTGGGGTTGAGGTCAGGGCTCTGTGCAGGACACTCGAGTTCTTCCAGTCCAACCTTGACACACCATGTCTTCATGGAGCTCGCTTTGTGTGCAGGAGCATGGTCATGCTGGAACAGGTTTGGGCCTCTTGGTTCCAGTGAAGGGAAACTGTAACTCTACAGCATACAAATACATTCTGTACAAGTGAGGAAATGTAAAATAAAAAAAATAAAAAAAACCCATGGAGACACATGGTCTCTCCACCCCGTCCGTACATTCTCCACCTTCTCCGTCTCCACCTTCTCCTTTAGTGATGTAAATCATAGCAACCCTGACCATGATATTTACTCAAGATGAATGAATAATGATAGTAAAGGTTCGAATCCGAATTTAAACAAACTGGACTGCACTTCTAAACCGTGCCAAACCTACAATCAAATAAGTAAAGAACAAAACACTTACACTTATGTACGTATTTAAATCGGAGTTTAGTAACAGTTTAATAGCGGCGACCCTGCACTGAAAAAAACGATTCGTTGGCTCAACAACCATTACGTATAAATATAAATGGATTAAACTCAAAAACGTTCATTTTTTAAAACATTTTAGCTTACTTAACATACGTTAGTGTTTTCAACACAAAAATGTCAATTACAAGGTGAAATTAAAAGTATGCATAAAGTGAACAAAAAAAAAAAAAAGTGAGTCACGTCAACTACAATTACAGTTAGGTCAAGGTTAAGTAAACCCAACTTAAAATTTGAAGTATGACTGCGAGCCACGTGATATGCAAATATCCGGTGAAAGAGCCGTTTTCTGAAGCGCAACTTGATGAAGACGGTGAAAACTTTGTCAGGTCATCTTTAAATAAATGAAATGAGTTTTACTTTTTAACATCCATTAACACTCATTTATTGTGTTAGTGCTCAAGGGGGTACTTTTTAAAACAGAATGTTTTAACTGCTACGAATGTTAGTACTGCGTTTAAAAAAAAAAAGTTTGAAAGTAGCTTTGCAATCAGTACATTTACGGCATTTGGCAGACACCCTTATCCAGAGAGACTTAGATTTATTTCATTTACACATCTGAGCAATTGAGGGTTAAAGGCCTTGCTCAAGGACCCAACAGTGGCGGCTTGGTGGTGCTGGGATTTGAACTCACGACCTTCCGATCAGTAGCCCAACATCTTAACCGCTGAGCTACCACTTCCCCTAATCAGCAGCATGTAGCATTGCAATCTGTCAAACAAAATGCTTCATTTTTGTACGAACTGTCTAAAAACCTTTTGTTGAATGAAGTGATAATTTTTTCTTATTGAGCTGTACTCAATTCATTATTCATGTTTTTTTTTTTTTAAACGATAGTATTGTAACAATCGTCCAAAAATAAAGTAAAAAAAAAAGTGCTTTATTTTGGCTAATTGTCTGTGTTGTTTATTTTAAGATATTGAATGTTCAGTGCAGTGAGCAGAGCAGTTTTATTCAACTCAATGAATTACCTTGTGTTAATGTAAATGAGCTACACAAAAAGCTTAAATGTTAATTTTTTGGATCAACTTGCAATTAATTGGTAGATTCTGTTGGTTACATTTTTTAACACATAACAAAGGTCATCTTTTACTTAATTACTTCAAGTTGAATTTACTTAAAAAAAAGTGTGAAGCAAAAATGGTGCACATATATTTTAAGTAAATCCGACACATCATTTTTTTCCAGTGTGGAGACTCCTTCCATAAATGTTAAACAAACAGATCCTTACTGAAAACCAACAAGTAGATGTCGTTTTTAAATCAGTTTCTTCTCAACCTTTGGTTTATGATCGTCCATCACGCAAGTCCCTGTGAATTCGACGTTACTATAGAAACAACGTTGGTATGGTATTTCACGCCACTCCATTGAAAATTGTACCCTTACATATGTAACGACGGGGGATTTGCGGCCTGTGCTATAAAACAAGCACGGACAGGATAAGGCTTTCGGCGGTAGATGATTCACATCTCAAAATGTGTACACAATAACACTCAGACCACACGGCTGACTCAAACTCACGCCACACCGAGGGGGAGAAACGGTCCTACCTCACTCAAGCCTCATGTTTTCCTGCTGCTCAGTCTTCCTCAGGGGTCAGGTGGAGTGGATGTCCTCCTACGAAAACCTCATCACGCCTCACTGAGGACAAACACAACACAAAAACACCCATTACAGTCCATTAAAGACAAAAAATAAAAAAATAAAAAAATACCCACGTTTTGCCAGATAGAGCATTAACGCAACTGGGGGAGGAAAAAAACACAGTTTGTGCATTTGGTAAAGTCTTTTGAAGGCTTCCTGAATTCAATAAACTTTACATTTGTTAAAAAATAAAAAAATATAAAAAAGTTTTAAATTATAATTTAGACCGAACTGCTAATGCTAATTTAAGTCTTCCATTTACTGTTAGCATTATGTTAACTATGTGTGAGCTCAGGACCAGCTGTATGAGATACGACATATTTAACAGGCAAACATTATATTACTAATTATTAAAAATTATTAAAACATAATTATGTATTATTATTATTATTATTATCACTGATAAAACTATATAATATTGTTATTATTAAAACATTGTTTTGTATTGTTTTTATTAAAGCATTAGTCTGCATTAGCACTGTTAGATTTTTTTAATTAAATAAAGTGATGCGATGGCTTTTGCACTGAATTTAGTGTCTTTATGGTTGTGTTCCAATTTACACATTTCTGTTTTTTGTTTGTTTGTTTTTTTTTTAAATCAGTGCTCCACTTTTTCAGAAGTTAGAAGATTGGCCAGCATTTTCAGTAATCATCATCATCATCATCACTACTACATTTCGTTATCTTATTTAAATGTTTAAAAAGACCATTTTAATTCAAATTTTTACATTTACTTTATTTACATTTCACTTATTTATTGAAATAAAAAAGCCTCCAAATTTATGCTGCATTCAACTAAAGGTCCCAACTCATAATGTCAAACCTCCAACTAAGAAAAAAAACGAATAAAACGCTGCCTCAGCTCGGAATTCCTACTCGGGAACACGGGACGGTCTCCTCAAACCCGAGTTCCTCTAGGTTGGTTGAATGCAAGGGAGTTGACAGTAACTTAATCCCGAGTTCCCACTTCCGAGGTAAGTCGATGTAGCATTATTGTCTTTGTAGCTTGTTTTTATTAAACTTTTGGATTTAAAGTCCAAAATAATGTCATTTATAACTGATACTTAAACCTGACGCTTTCTTTAAATACAATTCCCAATGATCAGAAACCATGAGGTGAACATTTTCTAAAGCTCATGAAATTGCTTTACGTCATTTTACTGACCTTATTAACACAAGCCTGTTTATCATCATCATCGCTCGTCATCATGACTAAGTAGGACTAATGTAATTCTTCTGATTAAGACCTTCATTAAGAACAGGAGTGCCTGTTAGATAAATATCCTACTTCCCCATTGTCATGATTTCCCTCACACGCAGCCATTTCTGCTATTTATACAGCAATACAGATTGCAATCATTCACGCACAGCGGATGAAATAAAAGAGCACTTATAGGAGAAACGAGCTTAATGGGCTCTCGTCAGTGGAGACGGAGAGTAAACAGGATCTGGGAAGACGAGGCTGTGAAGCGAAAAAGAGTCGCATGTTCGGAGAATTCTAACAGAGACAGGAGGAGAAGGTCTGATCTTATACAGTCCTGCTGAAATCAGACACTCCTGACACACACACACACACTCTTCATCCTACTGAATACTAACAGCTCCAGCACAGACACACACTATAACAACAACAACAACAATAATAATAATAATAAAAACAATATTGTGATAAACGGTCACAATTCACTTTTCTGAGATCGTGAACATCGTGATCTCTTATTCACATTTTTCTTTTAATAAATTCAAACTGAAGCCACCGATAGATAGGTAAATAGACAGACAGACAGACAGAAATGGACAACTGGACAGACAGACACAGCAAGATAGACAGTTGGATAGATAGAGCGACAGACAGAGTGATAAACAAACAGACAGATTGATCGATAGACAGGCAGATAGACAACCAGAAAGATAGACAGACACACAGATAGACAAATAGATATATAGACATATATGAACAGACAGACAGATAGAAGTATAGACTGACAGACGGGTAGACGGATAGACACAGATAGACAGACAGACGGGTAGACGGATAGACACAGACAGACAGACAGACGGATAGACACAGACAGACAGACAGACGGATAGGCACAGACAGACAGATAGACGGATAGGCACAGACAGACAGATAGACGGATAGGCACAGACAGACAGATAGACGGATAGGCACAGACAGACAGATAGACGGATAGGCACAGACAGACAGACAGACAGATAGACGGATAAATAGACACAGACAGATAGACAGACAGGGAACAGCGAGAGAAAGACAGATAAGACACAGCCAGACCAACACACACAGACAGATAGATAGATAGACAGACAGGCAAACAGACACACACAGACAGACATATAGACAGACAGGTGTGTGTGTGTGTGTAATTATTTTAAATATAAACGACATAATTTTTGTTAATAAATGTTTAACTACAGAAATAACTGTGCTGTGTTTTGAAGAAAGCGCCCCACACCTCTGCTCCCTGCTAGAGTTTTTTTTAAAGGTGGAATAATACACATAACATCATAATTCTCCGGGGAATTCTCCGGTCTCCGCTCACAGTAACAGTACTGAACTGTGGTAGAACTGTCTGAGTGCTGAGGTCTGACAGGAGATCGCTCCTATATAAAGCAGCTATAAAACAGTTCAGTGATTATTCCTCAGCTCTTAAAGCATCTCAGGGTTTCTGTGTGGATCTTCCCGGCTGTCTGAGGTGTGTGTGTGTTTGTGTGTGTGTGTGTGTTTGTGTGGGGGGGGGGTCGTGTGCCACAAGGATGCCGCTGACCTGAATTCAGCGAGGCGTGCTCAGATTGCTCCGCTCTCTACACGACGCCCTTTAAATGCCATTTCATCTTAAAGCTCAGTGCGGCCCGCTCCATCGGTCTCAAACTAACCGAGACAGCGTTACTATCCGCAAAATGATCAATCGCTGCCGTCCTAACGCGGAGCTGTACACGCCGTTACCGCTTCGAGATAAGTTATCGATCATCAACCTCAGGCTTTTTGGAAGGACGGAGATGTATGAAAGCAATTATCTTTTCTCTTTCCAGACCATCAGCAGACTGAAAACAAAAAACACAGAGCCAGCTTACGGTCAGGACAAACAGCCATAAATATTTAGGATCCAAAAATAAATAAAAAAAAATAGAACAGTGTACAGCTTCACCCCATGCTAACTTATACACAAACTCGCACAACATAACCTGAGAAGTTAACAATTAGCAACAAACTAACAGATTAAAATAATTTCTTACTATGCATTTTATCCAGACGTTCCAGTCAAATGGAAAGGTGTGTTTTTACAGGAAAACAATCAACGGCGCAGTAGGGGGATGCGGCCTGACACGAAGAGTTCGTCACCCCGAAGTTGATTATTTTCCCATAACAGCATGTCAGAAAGTGTTTTATTCTTCTTACATCACAGCAACTTGTCAACAATTGCAATTATTTATTTATTGAAAGTAGGACGTCGCTTATTTTCCGTTTATGGTTACATTTAATGTTGTGGAACGTCGGGAAAATTTAAAAAGAAAAAAAAAAAAAACAGTTCATGTCATCACTTAAAAACGTCTCCTCACAGACATTTCTTAAATCTTTTTTTTAAATTAATTAATTAAATTGTTTGTTTGCTTTTTTATGTGGAGCGTCCACCATACAAATCCATACTGTGTACCAAATACTTGTTTCCATAGAAACGATAACGTATTAGAACGTGCACGTTAATACGAGGTTGAGTCAAGTAACATCAACATGGCTGACGTTAAGATAGCATCGCTAAGCTTACATTCCATTCTGAAAGATGCCTAGATAAGCGGCACCTAGATAAGAAGTAATCCTTCAGCAGTCTGAAGGAGTAAATACAACCTGGATGGGTCGTCAGTCCATAACAGGACGTGATATGCGAGCGCGCGCACACACACACACACACACACACATTCAGATTCAAGGGGCAATTCAGAATAGCCGATCCATCTACTGCCATGTTATTGGGAGGTGGGAGGAAACTGAGGAGAACATGTGAAACTCCACATAGACGGTAACACTGAAAGCACACTACATGATTTCCAAGGCACAGACTGATTTTGATAATCTGCAACAAGTCTCTTCCCCAGGTAAGCGACGCACGCGCACCCGGCCGTCCACAGGACGTAAAAGAAAACGTGATAAGATTCATCAGACATGGTCACCTTCTTCCACTGCTCCATCAATTCGTGCTACAGTAACTCTTCTGTGGGATCGGACCAGACGGGCTAGCCTTCGCTCCCCACACGCATCAATGAGCCTTGTCACATGACCCTGTCACCGGTCCACCGGTTGTCCTTCCTGGGACCACTTTTGGTAGGTACTAACCACTGCATACCGGGAACACCCCCACAAAACCTGCCGTTTTGGAGATGCTCTGACCCAGTCGTCCAGCCATCACAATTCAAAGTTGCTCAGATCCACACCCTGCACACTCGCTGCCTAATATATCCCACCCCATGACAGGTGCCACCGTAACGAGACAATCAATGTTATTCACGTCAACTGTCAGTGATTTTAATGTTGTGGCTGATCAGTGTGTGTATATATATATATATATATATATATATATATATATATATATATATATATATATATATATATATATATATATATATATATATATATATATATATATATATATATATATATAAATAAAAAACCACACACACACATATAAATACAAATACTTCTCATGCACGATACATTGAAATTAAATGTTTCTTTCGGACAATTGATTTGAAAATTATTCGTATTCTCGTTTTTCTCCATCTTTGTATTTTCTTCATGAATGTATGATCATTTTGGCGTTCATAACACTATGGGGCATGTCCAAAAAGCTCTGAAACACTCATTTTGATATTCGGGTGCACTTTAATATCTCATATAACGTCCCTGTGTTTCCCAATACCAGTCCTGCACTTCCTATATTGCATATTTTTGTGTTCTCCCTTCTCCAACACACCTGACTCAACTTAATCAGGTACATATTAAATATTATCTTTGATCTGATTCTGGTGTGTTAAAGGTGCATTAGGTAAGGTTTCTGAAGGTAGGTCTGTAATGGTTCAATGAGTGGAGCTGAATAAGATTTGAATGATTTTCCTTTTTTAAATTTTTTTGTTTTTGTTTTTCTTTTTACTCATTGAGTCCACCCGCATTTCCACTCATGTATACAAAGCTCCGCCCCCAGAACTTACAGTGGTTCTACCATTAGCAAGGACTGCCATGACGTCACTTCCAAGCGCACTCGGACATTCAATTGCTTGATGAAAGCCAAGTTTCAACTCTATAAACATGCAAAATTCTCCTCATAATGATTTATGAGGATGTGAAGGTGTATTGTGGGCGTGTCTATAAAACGATTAACAAGAGGCCGATCAAAATACAAACAAACCTTCCGGACCGGAACACAGGTTTCCAAATTGGGTTTTTTTCAGCTACCTAATACATGTGTTCTAGCTTAAACTATTATTTATGATCATTTCTACATGATTTTCCACGTTATTTGTACTAGTAAGAAATGAAAAATATTGACTATTGCACCTTTAAAGCATTAAAATCACAAATGAGACTCAATGGCGTTGTGTATCCAGTTTAAACCAGTTATTTAAACTCTGACTTCTGATAAAAACAGATTAAATTCATGTAAAAACGAGAGGAGCGAACATTTAAACATATAAATATACATATAATACCCGTGTTGTGAGTTAAAAATCAACGAAAAATACCTGATGAACAGTAGAAATCTATAAAACTCGATTTACTACTACTACTACTACTACTAGCTAATCACGTGACTTAGTCACGCTGGCTAGCTACAGTGACTACATTATATAAATATATATTTTTGTGGAGGGTGATGTTTGTGTTCAGAAAAATAGCCGAACTTAAATCTATTACAACATTATTTATAGCCTGGAGTAGAATTTATCGTGTTCGAACCTGCAGACTTTAGCTAGCGTTAGCTAGTTTTGTGCATTTGCGTCAGCAGATGCCGTTCTATTTTTTCCCCTACCCGTACTCCTATAAATCCCGCCTCCTCGGCAATGATTGGCGAGTTGTTCGAGTCACACTCAGACAATTGGATGACCGAGGAGCGTGACTCACTAGCTAGCCAATCATATCACAGGAAGCGAGGTTTGTCGAATTACGGGTGAGCAGAAATTGCGCGACAAGCTATCATGTTAGAACGGCTAGGAAGCCGATTGGATTGTTGCTCGGTTACATTGAAATAAAACGCAGGTGACCAGTTTGGATTTAAAAATGAACTGCTTTTCAATCTCCATAGTAACGAAATAGGAAAAATGTCAGCTAGTCAGCTAATGCATCCCGTCCTGGGGGGGAAAAACAGACGTCTTCCCAGCTGACCCACTCGCGCGCTAGCTATTTGGAGACACAAAACACGTATATTTCACAGCAACATTCCCCAGTACCTTTCAGTACCCGTTCCAGTACCCGTTCCAGTACCCGTATCCTTCCTCGATTTGACGAGTTTAAAGCGATTTTTCCAAATTTTCTACAGCGTCCGTGCAACAACACCTTCCTCTTCCTTAGCTAAAAAGCGATGCGTGTTTCACGTATAAGCCCCTCCCACAAGATCTATCCCAAATCGCGTCCTATTGGCTACACCGTGCACTAAGTAGTGCGTAGAAGACGTGATTTAATAGCCAGTGTAGTGCACTTATATAAGGGAGTAAGGAGCTATTTGGGATTGAACCATAGAGGACCTTGAGAACAGTGGACGGAAAGTGTAGTAGGGGTGTAAGATGTCAGAGCAAATGAAGCATCTCACCAGAGACTGTATCATTAAATAATTAACCCAAATAATTAACCAAAATGAAGAACAAACTGTAGTAATACTGATGACTAATAATTAAGTGACTTCTCACAAAACATCTCAGCGGTTTTTTAGACTATAAAGGCATTATAGAGTAAGACAGGCCTGCATGTTGATGACCTGCTGCACATATAATATTAATAATAATAATAATAATAATAATAATAATAATAATAATAATAATAATAGTGGTTAGCACGTTTGCCTCGCACCTCCGTGGTTGGGGGTTCGAATCCTGTCTACACCCTGTGTGCGCAGAGCTTGCACGTTCTCCCCGTGTTTCAGGGGTTTACTCCGGTCCAAAGACATGTATTGTAGGTTGAATGGCATTTCCAAATTCTCTGTAGTGTGTGAACATGTGTGCAATTGTGCACTGCAGTGGGTTGGCACCCCGACCAGGGTGTCCCCCGCCTTGTACCCCGGGTGGTTTTTTTGGCCCCGAGTCAACCGTTTTGGGGCCCGTCATGTAAATCTTCGGTAAGCGCTGTATCCCGGTCAGGGTCGCGGTGAATCCGGAGTCTATCCCGGGAACACTGTGTGTGACCCGGGAGCACACGCGGCCCTATCACAGGACACACACACACATTCACACCTCGGGGACAATTTAGCAAATCCAATCCAGAACGTTTCTGAAAGCTGGGAGGAAACCGGAGAAGCCAGAGGAAACTCTTGCATGTAAAATCGACTGCAGTCACATCCTACATGCAAACTATAATTATTATCCAGACTCCTTGCATTGTGTGTCGTACACTATTGTATTAATATAGTATATTATAACAGTTCTGTGCTGTTATACAGACACCAAAAACAAACTAAAATCCTCATGCATGCGAGTGGCTCAAAAGTTTGTTCATTCTGATTAATTGTTTCGCTCAGATAAAAGCCGGGGAGAGGCCGCTTCTATCTTTCTCCTCCCCCAAAAACATTCTGATTACTTGACAGGATCAGCATACCTGATCAATCCACTGCAGTTGCTTAAAACGCAGCAGTGACGTTTTAAAAGTGTGTAAACATTAACCAGAGCCTCCCCGCTACCACAGAGAGCTCAGGCTTTGAGGAAGCACAGTGTGAAATGTGAACGGAAGAAATCTTAAATCGTGAAGGAGCAGAATTTCAGGTAAGGTTTTTGCACACTGCTATAATCTGTAAATATGCACAGAAAGAAAAAAAACAACAACAACTTGTTTCCATTTCAGTAATGAATCATTTTGGTATGTATTTCGTCACGAATTCTCCACAAAAAGCACAAGATCTTCCCAAAAACTGCACCGGAATCTTGAGCGCCAGTGTTTAGTCCTACATTCTTTTCTCTCCTAAAGGCTTCGACGTCCTGAAACAAATTTCAACTCGTGCATCACGGTTTTGCGTGTCCGAACATCATTTTGTGTTAATTCGCTCTTTTCTTGCTTGTCTTCAGGATGCCTCTGGACTTCAAGCTTAGCATTTACTTCGGCTTCGTGATCATCTCATCCATACAAGCGTCACCCGCTCATTCGCATTACAGTGCAGCCGAATCTATGAAAGACAATGATCAGGTCACACCTACAGAGGAGCACTTGGAGGAGGCTTTTGAAGAGCAAGTAAGAACATTCATTTAAACTGAGCTCATACAAAACCACATTTCTTCATCAGAAAGCAACAGTCTGACACACGGCCTTATCTAGGACACGGTGATGCAATTAATCCAGATCCATAAAGCTGAGCTTTAGTGCCTGTGTTGAAAGCAGAAATCAGTCTTAAAGCTATAATCAGGGCAAAAGTTATACATTTTATTTTAAGTGTAATTCATCAGCAAAGACATGTTCAGCTTCTGGTTTGCTTCTTTAGCTCTGCACTGGAGTTACAGTTTTTCACCAATGAGCTGGAAAAAAAAAAAAAAAATTGCTCTGTGAATTCTGGCTTTGACAGTTCCTCAACCTCAGCTACATCACTCGAGTTCATAATTGATCTCAAACAGAGATGTGTGCGGAAGCCGTGCATTATTATTAATAGCATATTTTTTTCTTTCTTGTTTGAACTTAATTTTCTCGCGATCTCCGCGTAACAAAAAGTGGTTTTCTTATGATCATGTCTTTTCCGCGTGATCTTGACATAAGTCGTTTTCTCATGGTCTCGACATAACAGAAGTTGTTTTCTCACCGTGTAATTTTATCACGAGGACACCTCGCACCTCGCGAATAGGACTGGTGTTGAATGCACGTTGGCGTCTTCGCCATCGCCATCATAAATGTAATAATTGCCCGCTGTAGAGATGGACTTTATCTCCACGTTAAGAGAGCAAGTGCGCTAAGCTTTTGCTGCCCCCAGAACAATAGAAAACATGTCGGTATGTTGATGTAGACAGAAAAATTAAGTCGATATCACGAGAAAACAACTATTTTATGTCATGTCGAGATCACGAAAAAATTCTGTCGAAATCACAGGAAAACAACTGCTTGTTATGTGGAGATCATGAGAGAATTAAGTCGTGATCATGAGAAAACAAGAAAGGGTTTCCGCAGATGTGTGTGGGACTGTTTCATCAATCCTTTTGTTTGTTCCTGCCCGCAGTATTTTCTAAATAATTATAACCACCAGGACCCTGACAAGGCAGTTACTAAGGATGAATGAACGAATGCTGTAAACGCACGTTCATGAAGCACAGCACGCTTATGTTAATTAACCTGGTCTTCGTTTGTCGAAAATACAAAAAATCCTGCTTGTGCAATTTATTTTTTTATTGCATCCCAGTCCCGATACACACCTCTTGTCTCAACCGGATGCCCTGCGAACTTTTCTATTTGTATCTGTTTGGAAGACTGTTAAATCCAAATAATGTATTCATATGCAGATGCATTAGAAGTGATTCAGTAGAATCAATAAATCATATTTAGACATTTAAATATTTAAATGATGTCTCTTAAGGTGAGTGTGTGATCATTCTGTTAGATGATCATTGCTGATCCGGTGCAAAACCCAAGACGCAAACTTCAGACATGTTTTTGCAAAAAGAGGAAAATTCTTCACATCATTTGTGACCAAAATATCACTTTAAATCAGAAAGCGAATCATCATACAGTATAATATGGCTCTTGAGTACATCACAGCATCGTTGTCCTTCAAAACGCTGCCATACATCTGCATTAATGTTTAACGCGTCTTCTGTAAGGGCTACTACCTGCAGCGCCTTTTCCTGGAGTACGGCAGCAACGGCACTCTGACGTATGAA
The DNA here is from genome assembly GCA_023630585.1 of Cranoglanis bouderius. NCBI lineage: Eukaryota > Metazoa > Chordata > Actinopteri > Siluriformes > Cranoglanididae > Cranoglanis > Cranoglanis bouderius. Next base: position 15,132,620 of record CM042559.1, read on the forward strand.
GGTCTACAGAAGTTACTGGGCAGCCTGGGACTGGGAGAGGTCAGCGTCCTGGAGATCAGACATGGCGTGGTGAAGCATTCCTCTCCCAGCCTGGCTCAAATTCACCAACACTTAAAAGAAGACCATCATCATCATCCTAATCAGCCCTCAAGCTCAGCACCATTAAACAAGTAAGATTCCAGAGTTTAGTCTCTGAATCATCTTGTACGAAATACCAGTTTCTGGAGTTTAATTAACATCAGTGACCAGCAGTATTGCTCTAACTGTTCTAAGGTGAAACTGTTCAGAGAGTGAAACAGAGTGTGGTTAGTTACATCTCCAAAAAAAAAATCAGACTCTGGCAAAAATTCTTAAACATTAACAGTTTACAAATACTGTGGTAATAGGAAACCTTCGGGTCTACATGGGTCATTAATCAGATCTCATTACAGCTGTAGGACTTGAGTCTGGTTTCGGAGTTGAGTCCGGTCTCAAGACATTTTCTGTATTGACTTGGATTTGTCTCTGACTTATTGGCATTTGTACTTGGACTTGTCTCGGTCTTGGGCATCAGACCCCCTAAATATGATCTTGGTCTTTATTGAGAGTGCAAAAATAATGTTCGTGGTGTCTTTTCTTTTTTGCAAGCACAAACTTTGACAAGAAGAAATTCCTTCTTCTGGAAAACTACCTGAAGTAAACGCTTGGCCTCGAAAAGGATTTGATGGTTTTTGATCTCAATCTTAACTCAATCTTGACTTGGCCTCGACCCCCTTAAGACTCAGGCTTGACTTGATCTTGGGCTAGTCCTGGTCTTGGAATTGACAATGGCGGTCTTGACTACAGTCCTAGATTTCCATAATGCTTTACATCAAGGTTCCCTTAACTGAGATCATCTAAGATCATTCAAAGTATTAGCTAACATTAGCCTTATTAAACCATAAGTAATGTTAACAAAGTAAGGTAACGCTGTATGAATTGACGATCATTTAAATGTTAACTGAATACATCTACATCAACTAGTGTTTAATCAATCAATGTCTAAAAATCCACGTAAATTAGCACCAATTAAATTACCACAGGGCATTGCCACCTGACAGCTCCAGAGTCCCTGGTTCAATCCTGAGCTGAGATAACTGTCTGTGGTGGGGTTCCTCTGAGTTCGCCATTTTTTCCCCAACTTCCAAAGACATGTCAGAAGATTTGTTGGCTTAATTGCCCCAAGGTGGGAATGATCTCAGGATTGCATGGTGCCCTGCGATGGACTCGTGTCTCATCTACGGTGTTCCTGGGATTAGCCAGTGGAGCAGTGGTGGCTCAGCGGTTAAGGTTGGAAGGTTGGGGTTTCAAGCCCCAGCACCGCCAAGCTGCCACGGTTAGACCCTTGAGCAAGGCCCTTAACCCTCTCTGCTCCAGGGGTGCGGTATCATGGCTGACCCTGAGCTCTGACCCCAGCTTGTTAGGATGTATATGTGACAAGTAAAGGCTTCTTCTTCTTCTAAATGGTGATGAATACCAAAGTATGCTGTTTGCATGACCACTTGGAAATAATGCAGATCAGATTATAGTTTTATCTTTAAGGCATTTGTAGTCTCAGGTCTGTGTTCTAACACAAAGATGTGTTTTCTTGAAGCTGCTCTGGATAAGGCTGTCCACAAAATGCTGTAAATGTGTAAACACTTTCACAGAGGAAAAAATGGATTTCAAGTTTGATAATTAGATAGAAAGTTGTTTGATTACTGATATAATGTTTATTTTTAATCTGTTAAGTGACATGCAAAAAAAAAAACCCAGAAAATACACAATTTTGATTAAATCAGTAGATACCTCCTTTAGTATGAGAGTAAGTTGTTGTTTTATTGAGTTTCCCAGCAAATGTTTTCACATGATTTCACACAGAGTCTCTGAGCCTGAGACTTTTAAAGCAAAAGCAACAACGTCCACGACCGACGTCAAAGTGGTGACGGGTGGATCTTCAGGACGGGGAGATGATTTGCAACCTACGGCTCCACTTGGCACAGAAGAGCCATTACTGTTCTCTGATCATCCGACAAAGAACCACCTCCATGAGAACGTGAGTGTTAACTGTTGAATTGTGTGGAGTAAAGTAGCCCGGATGATCAAAGTACACGTCTGATAGCTTGCCGATATCATGTGATCAAAGGTAATTGTAAGGTGTCACGAGAGTGAAATACGAATTGAGATCGGTTTACATCTTTCCTCTTTTCAGTGTTTGAACGTCACACAGCTTCTGTGGAACTTCGGTTTGAATCAGGCATCTCACATCACCCCTGCTCACTTCACCCTCCTGTGTCCCGCTCTGCTCTATCAGATAGACAGCGGCGTGTGTCTCCGCCACACAGATCCCCACACGCAGGAAGCCGGACATAGCTTGGCTTTTCTCAGAGGTGATCTCCTGCGTGTAGATGTTCCTCTGAAATGATAATGTAATGTTACCTGGAGGAGTCTGATATTAAAATAGTCTTACAAGGAAATCAGTGGGATCGAATGTTCGGATCAAACCGATGCATCTATAATCCAAACATCGTAAAATACAGTAGACGTGCTAAAAGCCTATCACTGTTGCTCCAGTTTAGGACTATTCAATCGAGTGATGTTACACACAGCCTGACAGAGTACTTCCAATGAAATAATATAAAAGAGAAAACAATCACCAGTATGAAGTTCATGGCATATATGTAGTCATTTAAGCTCGAATACAGATACGTATCTCTTTGTGTAAGAGAAAAAGAATAGAAAAAAAAAGATCCGAAATCTGACAAAGTAAATTATTGACTTCAACACATTTGGGCATAAATACTTATGATGGATATTTGTTTACTTTCAATGTAGAGAAAGAAAGAAAGAAAGAAAGAAAGAAAGAAAGAAAGAAAGAAAGAAAGAAAGAAAGAAAGAAACACTGCAAAAAACAATATCTTAGCAAGTTAAGATATCTTTTATTAAGGAAACATTATCTAATATTTATCATTATGAGATTATTATTGTTATCTAACAAATATAAGCCCTTTAAGCCTATTTTTTATATAAGTATTTATCCATTTTAAATTTAAATTGTCTTATTCTATTGGCACATAATTTTAGAAATTTCTAGAAATACATAAATGCTTGAAATAAGCAAAATTATCTGCCAACAGAATAAGACAATTTCAAGCTTGAAATGTGTACACATATATAGAAATAGGCTTAATAATCTTATATATCTAATAAAGAGAAATATTAGTTGAATTTGCCCATATTCAAGCATATTCAAGATATTTTTACTTACTAAGATTGAATTTTTTGCAAAGTAAAGTAAGTAAAATGAACTAAAGTATAGTAAATTATTAAATAATGATGTAAGATAAAGTAACGTGAACCAAATGAAGTAAGTAAAGTAAATCGGTAAAGTTACTTAAAGTAAAATTTAAAAAATTAAATAAGATACAGTGAAGTAATGTAAAATAAACTGAGGTATAATGCTTAAATAAATAACTAAGGTAAGGTGAACTGAGTAAATAAATTAGATAAAAAATATGGTGAAGTAAAAACTAGGTAAAGTGAAGTAGTATATGTGAAGTAAGTAGTCAAGTCATACATTTATTTATTATGTAGCATGTTTAAAGACAATACGTGTCGGCCAGAGTTCTGTACAAAAACATCAGGCAAATCCAGATATCAATAAAGTGAAATAAAACAATAAAACAATAAAACAATAAAAGCATTAAAACACAAAAGACTGGATATTCAAAGACAAAAGACAGGACAAAACAGAAGACTTGATACTACAGACCCCAAATAAAAAAAAAAGACTCAAATGCCTGGGAAAATAAATATGTTTTTAAATTGGATTTTAAAAATGTCCAGAGTGGGAGCTAGCTTTATAAAAAATGTAAGCTGTTCCATAAACTCAGAGCTGCGACAGAAAAGGTTCAGCTTTCACCTTTAAACTTTATCTGAGTCTGTGGAGGAAGTTGAAAGTAGTTGGCTAGATCTTAAAGCTCAGGTTTACAGAGATTTAAAAACAAATAATAAATTAATTCACTTAGTAAGATAAAGTAGGTAAAGTGAAGTAAGGTAACTAAGAAAGGAAATGTCTAAATGTAGGTAGACTAAGTAAAATAAATGAAATTAAAGTAAAGTAAGTAGCAGGTGAAGTGAGGTAAAGTACAGAAAGCAAAACAAAGTAAGTAGACAAAGCAAGCAAGGTGAAATAAATGCATGAAGGTAAAGTGAAGTAAATAAGGTAAAGTAAGTACACAAAATAAGTTACAGTAAGGTCAAGTAAGTAGGTAAAATGAGGTCAAGTAAATTAAAGTATAGTAAAAAAAAAAGTAATGTAAGGTAAAATAAAGTAGGTACGTAAAGTAAACAAGTAATGTGAAGTCAGTAAAGTCAGGTACGTAGATGATGTAATTAAAATTATAGTAAGTATTAAGTAACTACTTGTTACATTGTAAATATTAATTAAGTACCTACTTGAGTAACTGATGTATGGTAAAATGAAGTAAGTATCATGATGTAATTGAAATTATAGTAAGTAATGAAATAGCTATTTAACTAACTAAGTAACAGTAGTAAGTAATTAAGTAACTACTTGAGTAACTAAGTGAAATAAGGCAACATAAAGTAAGTAGGTTAAAAATAAGGTAAAGGAAATTGAACTATAGTAAGTAAATAAGTAACATAAGGTAAAATTAACTTAAGTAGGAAATGTATGCAAGTAGTGTGATGTCAGGTGAAGCCAGTTAAGCGAGGTATATACAGTAGGTAATGTCACTGAAATTATAGTAAGTAATTAAATAGCTATTTAACTAAATAGGTAACATAAAGTAAGTAGGTTATGTAAAGTAAGGTTTGTAGGTACAGTAAGTAAGAAAGAAAAGTGAGGTAAAGTAAGTAAAATGAGCTAATGTTAAGTAAATTAGTGTAGGGAAAGTAGGTAAAGTTAAGTGAAGTTAAGTATGTAAGGTGAAGTACGTTGGTACAGTGACATGAGAAATTAGGTAACAAAGGAACAAGGTAAAAATAGGTAAATGAGTAATGTAAAGTAAATTAGAGTAAGTAATTTAATAACTATTGTAAGATAAAGTAAGAAAGTCCAAATGTACATTCTGCTGTAGTCACATGACCTAGTTTGGATATGTTGACATATAATTGTAGTTATGTATGTTATATTCATTCCGTGCTAAAGCATTTTAAACACTAAGAACAAACTGTGTATATATTTCCTCTTAGCTCTGGGTTGGGCCTCTGTGGCACTGCTAGTAATCAGTCTGCCATCCCTCGTGGCCCTCGGTCTGACTCCCCTGATCCCACCCGCTGCCGTCCAGACCTTCCTGTGCCCCATGGCGGCCATGGCAGTGGGCACTCTGTGTGGAGATGCCCTGCTGCACCTACTGCCTCATGTAAGTGACCAGAATAACAGTGAGGGCAGTAAAAGCTTGAAGGATGGACAGAATATCAGATTATGGTTTCATATTATTCCATATATTTTGTTTGGGTTTAAATGTAAAGTGAAAAAATTAAAACATACAAAATAAAAATTGATCTGAGATAAAGAGACTATACTTCTATATTGTGTTTAATATTTATAATATTTTCATTATTCTAATTTGGTAACAAAAATTTTTATAACAACAATAAAAGACGGTTTAATCTCTCAGGTCTGTACACACATATAGTTATGTGTATTTAAAGTGTATGTGTGTGTGTGTGTGACTAGAAGTCATTACTACACAACATTAAGAGCTTGAAAGGTTAAAATATATGACTTTTAAATGTCAAACATTAAAATATGTTTCATGGGTCTGATAAGTGGTGCATTAGCATTCTTAAAGCATGAATTTGTAAATGTAGTTGTGTTTAGCTCTTGAGTGTGTGTGTGTGTGTGTGTGTGTGTGTGTGTGTGTGTGTGTGTGTGTGTGTGTGTTTGTGTGTGTGTGTGTGTGGTGTCTCAGGCGAACTCTGGGCCACAGAGTGATCACCATGATGCAGTGTTAAAGGGCCTAAGTGTGCTCGGTGGACTCTACCTGCTCTTTGTGTTTGAGAGTGTGCTTGGACTCAAGCACAGCTATAAGGTGAGCTTCTCTCCTGCACTACACAGCAGAACACACACACACACACACACACACACACACACACACACACACACACACACACACACACACACACACACACCCCTAAACATTAAACACTTCTCTTAACGAGTATGGGAATCTGTGAATTTGTTTTAGAATTTTGGATTTTTGTTTTTCACTCAGAAATCAAGGAAAAGAAAGCAGAATGTAGCAGAGAGCCGGGAGATGGAGGCATTGGAGGGTAAGTTTGAAAAGATGAGGAAACACTCAGAATTATAGAGTTAAATCCAAATGAACTAAAACCTAAAGCTGAATTCATGAAGCTAGAAAAAACAAACCCAACATGAGTAATTTGATGTTCGATAGAGTTTTCATAGCAAATATTAGAAATGTGAATTCAGCATTTTTACATTCAGCTTAACACAAACATTCAGCAGTAGACAATTCACCACCTTAAATTCACACAGCTTTGGTTATAGAATTTCAGGTTGTAAACATTTGTGGATAATCAGATAATACATCTGTCGTATTAAAAAAGAGCAAACAAGCCTAGATATATTTAAACTCAATCCTGACCAATCACAAAAACCCATATCACCAAGATGTTCTTGAGGAAAAATTTTCTCAGCTTCTGTTTATGAAATTTCAATAAGTAAGTAAGGTAAAGTAAGAAAAGTAAGTAAATAAGAATGGTAAAATAACTTAAGTAAATTGGTAATGTTATGTAAAGTAAGTAACATAGCTAAGATAAAGTAAGAAAAGTTAAATAAAGTTACGTAAGCAAATAAATAAGTATGGTAAAGTTAATTAAGTAAAGATAAGTAAGTAAATAAATAAATATGGTAAAGTAACATGGGTAAGGTAAAGTAAGAAAAGTTAAGTAAAGTTGAGCAAGTAAATAAATAAGTATGGTAACATTAATTAAGTAAAGGTAAATAAGTAAATAAATAAGTATGGTAAAGTTAATTAAATAAAGATAAGTAAGTAAATAAATAAATATGGTAAAGTAACAGGAAAGTTAAAGTTAGAAAAGTTAAATTAAGTTGAGCAAGTAAATAAATAAGTATGGTAAAGTTAATTAAGTAAAGATAAGTAAGTAAATAAATAAATATGGTAAAGTAACATAGGTAAGATAAAGTAAGAAAAGTTAAGTAAAGTTAAGTAAGTAAATAAATAAGTATGGTAAAGTTAATTAAGTAAAGATATGTAAGTAAATAAATAAATATGGTAATGTTAATTAAGTAAATAAGTATGGTAACGCTAATTAAGTAAAGATAAGTAAGTAAATAAATAAATATAGTAAAGAAACATAGTTAAGGTAAAGTGAGTAAAGTAAGTTAATAACTAAGTATGGCAAAGTTAAGCAAGTAAAACAATATGCATGCATGTAAATAAATATGGTCAAGTTAATTAGGTGAAGTGATGTAACTACATTAGATAAAGTATAGTGTGTATATTAGTGTATATTGTAGACTGAATCTGAATTCACATTTTTCAGGTACAAACATTTTGAGCAGTATAAAATTCAGTACTTTATATTTACATTGTTTGGGAAATTCCGGACATGGAGATTCAGGTTGTGAAATTTCATAAACAGGTTGAGAATGTTTTTCCTCTCCACGACCATGACCGCTTTACCTACTTACCAACATTACCTGCTTACTTCAATTTTCCTACTTCACTTAACTTTCATTTACTTAATTTACCCATGTTTCTTAACATGCTTATTTATTGACGTACTCAACTTTACACAAGATTCACGGCAAAACAATAAGCATATAACATCAATACAAATTTTCTTTCAAGCATCATAAACTTAGATTTAGGTTCTGGTAAATCTAATTACTATTAAAGAAATCAACATTTTCACCACACTCTACACTGGACACCATCTTGGTTTATTTTTGACTTGTTGCTGCTATCCTACAGACCAAATATTCTAAATCAATACTATGTAAAAACTAAACATTTTCAAGTGATCTAACCGTTATCAAATTTGTTTTTTCATGTAAAATGTGCAAACCTGATCATTTACACTGATACTGATTCTCACACTGAGATGCTCCTGAAAGCTAGACCAGTGTCGGGTGTTAAATTAGGTGGTTGTAAATAATTCAAATGTGATCAATGAAGGAGACTGTTATAATCAAAGAGTGTAAAGGCTTTTCATGTATAATACATTAGAGTGAGAGTGCATCAGTAAAGTCATGAAACCTGTGGTTCTCTTCTCCAGGTTCCTCTGCTCCTGAGCACTCTGTGATTCCTGAGTTGGGTCACGGTCATTCTCACGCACCGCCGGATCAAAGCTCCTCCGGCCTCAGCACCGTCGCCTGGATGGTCATCATGGGAGACGGAATCCACAACCTCACTGACGGACTAGCGATCGGTGTGTATGTCTGAGCAGGTTACCGTGGGGGATTTGGTCATTATGTAAAGGAAGGAACACTACGCGGTGTGCTGTTAGAGGAAAATAAGCAATGATGGGGTAGTGTGATACGGCTTTAAGCAAAGCAGAGTTACTTTTACCACCCTGAAGTGGATAATTTTCCTTTACAACACATGCCAAACTGTTTTATTCCTCATTTTTATTTAATAAAGAATGACACCTCATTATATATATATATACAGTGCCCTCCACTAATATTGGCACCCTTGGTAAATATGAGTAAAGAAGGCTGTGAAAAATTTTATTGTTTAATCTTTTGTTAAAAAAAATTCACAAAAATACTCTGCTCTCATGGATATCAAACAATTTAAACACAGCACAGGTTTATCCGAAAAAATATCTTTGTTAAATATATGTGTGCCACAAGTATTGGCACCCCTATGGATTCATATGAGAAGAATATATTTGAAGTATATTCCCATTGATATTTAAATTTTTTTTAGTACCCCTGGTTGACTAGGAACAGGAAATTGTTCAACCATGACTTCCTGTTTCACAGGGGTATAAATATGATGTAACACATAGGCCAAATTCCCTTAGACATTCATAACAATGGGTAAGACCAAGGAATATAGCTGTGATGTGCGGCAAAAGGTTGTTGAGCTTCACAAAATGGGAAGTGTCTATAAGAAAATAGCACAAGCATTGAAAATGCCCATTTCCACCATCAGGGCAATTAAGAAGTTCCAGTCAACTGGAAATGTTATGAATCAACCTGGAATTGGACGTGTGTCTATATTGTCTCAGCGCACTGTGAAGAGTGGCCAAAAAATCTCCAAGGAATCACAGCTGGTGAACTGCAGAAGTTAGTTGCGTCTTGGGGTCAGAAAGTCTCCAAAACTACAATCTGAAGTCACCTACATCACCACAAGTTGTTTGGAAGGGTTTCAAGAAAAAAAGCCTCTACTCTCATCCAAAAACAAGCGTCTTCAGTTTGCCAGACACTACTGGAACTTCAAATGGGATCAGGTTTTATGGTCAGATGAAACCAAAATAGAGCTTTTTGGCAATAAACACCAGAGTTGGTTTTGATGCACACAAAGAGGTAGCCATATGGAAAAGTACCTCATGCCTACGGTTAAATATGGTGGTGGCTCTTTAATGTTTTGGGGTTGTTTTTCTTCCAGAGGACCTGGACATTTTGTTAGGATACATGGCATCATGGACTCGATCAAATATCAACAGATATTAAATGGAAACCTGACTGCCTCTGCCAGAAAGCTTAAAATGGGCCATGGTTGGATCTTCCAGCAGGACAATGATCCAAAACATACATCAAAATCAACACAAAAATGGTTTACTGACCACAAAATCAAGGTCCTGCCATGGCCATCCTAGTCCCCTGACTCGAAACCCATAGAAAACCTGTGGGGTGAACTGAAGAGGAGAGTCCACCAGCGTGGACCTTGAAATTTGAAGGATCTGGAGAGATTCTGTATGGAGGAATGGACTCAGATCCCTTGCCATGTATTCTCCAACCTATAGGAGAAGACTCAGAGCTGTTATCTTGGCAAAGGGAGGTAGCACAAAGTACTGACTAAAAGGCTGCCAATAATTGTTGCACACCTATATTTAACAATTTTTTTTTTTGATAAACCTGTGTTTTGTTTGCAGTTGTTTGATATCCATGAGAGTATTTTCAACAATAAAAATCATGTATACCAAGGGTATATATATCCATTTATAGTTAACAGTTAATGTTGTGGAACATCTGCAAAACAAGTTAGTTCCTGTTCTCATTTACGTTACAGCAGCTATAAACAGTCATTCCAACACCTGCCTCTTTTTGTTTCTCTTGACAATAATAAGACCTTCTGACCAATGACATTCGAGAATTCCACAGCGCTATTGTATACATGTTAACTCTTCCTGCTGTATTTTTCCTCTGTTTCTTGGGGCCAATATATTAATCATCAGAGAGATTTTCATTGCAGCCTTACTATTCGTTATTCGTTAAACCACACCATGTCTTGGCTTTGCTCAGTGCTCACAGGGCTCATATTACTCCTTTGTTTTTTTGTCCGTGTCTCTTGCAGGTGTGGCGTTTTCTCAGAGCCTGACTGGAGGACTCAGTACCACTATCGCTGTCTTCTGCCACGAGCTTCCTCACGAGCTGGGTATGACACTCTCTCCAGCATATTGCTCAAACTTAGCCCCTGATATTTCCTCTAATTTATCCAATTGATTCATTTTTAAAACTTCCAATCTTAGATAAAACATGTTCTGTGAGTAAAAGCATTTTTTTTTTTTTTTTTTTTACAATCATACGCTTATTTGTGCCAATCATGAATAATCATTAGATTCCTTATTCATATTTGCATGACAAATTAAATTAAGGAAAATTAACCAGTGGCTTTGTTATGCTGTAGGGGGCATTTATTTATTTTACTGTGATGGTTTGGCTCAACTCGTCCCCTTGGAGTGAAGCGTCACTGCAAATCAGTACTGGAGTTCTTCTGACTTTATCCTGTTACGAAATGTTTCATATCCTGATGGGCGTGGTCTCTATCAGGATGACCCCGCCCCCATGCCCAGCGCACGAGGGCTCAGTGAATGATTTGATGAGGATAAAAGTGATGTAAATCATATGTTAAGTCCTTTTCACTCATTAGATCGCAACCAAATTGAACACTTAATGAACCTCCATCATCTAAACACCAACTTAAGGAGAAATCTTTTAAAGAACGGTGTTCATTGTTCCAGTACAGTTCCATAGACTTGTAGAATCTGTAGCTGTTCTGGTTGCTTGTCCCCCAACACCTTACTAACACACTTTATGTTGGTATTTCCTTTCATTTGTCGCACATCTGTATACATGATCATAAGTAAATTAAGTAAGTAAACAGCTGTGTCTGGGAATTATGTGTATAACAGTTAATCATCAGCCTTAATTTCACAATCGTGGCAAGAGTACCATCAGCAGGACTAACCGTTTCAGCATGTGTGTTCAGGTGATCTGGCCGTGTTGCTGGCTGCAGGTTGGCCTGTACGCAGACTGGCACTCTTCAGCCTGCTCTCGGCCCTGCTTGGGTACGTTGGAGTGCTGACTGGCACTGTCCTGGGGCACCAGTGGGCACAGCACTCGCCCTGGATCCTCACACTCACCGCTGGAGTCTTTCTCTACGTCGCACTGACTGACATGGTGAGAACAGCAGCTGTGGTCGAAACCCTAAAACGGCAAACTTATTTGTCTCAACGTAATGTAGTATGGGTGCTCGTCGGCATGGTAACGCACAACCTTTTCTGGACACCATCATCGCCTCACTTGAAGTATTATTAAAGGTGCAGATTATAATATTAAAGGTGTTCCAAACCTGTGATTTTCATATAAACTAGAATATATCTTAATTGAAAAAAGCTGTAATTCTCAATATTACCATGCCATGTGTCAGGTTAGTTTCTTTTATTCGAGGATTCTGTTTAAAACTTTCCGGCCCAGAAATAAGCCCCGCCTCCAGGCTCAACAGAACTACTCAGCACTTTTGCGGTTCCTTAAAAAGTCAATTTATGAGACATACGCAGTTTCGACAAAAGTCATTTGTCACTAATCCCCCGCACCAAATTTGCGCTTTCCCTTTTAATGCGGAGAATTTCTCAGTACTTTTATTACAATACTGATTTGGGGAACGCTAGATATATGAACTCCGTTTGTAAGTCAGAAATAGACTCCTCATGGTCTGATACGCAAATTATCATAAGATTATAATTTTTTTTTAGCCCCATTTTGCTGTTGTATGCTAGCTAGCTTGATTTCGTCAGTAAGAAACAAACTGGTGATTTTTATTGTAAGACCATCGTAAAAAAAAAAAAAAAAAAAAAAAAAAAAAGAAAGAAAATGATATTATATGATATATAAACTGAAAATGATATATAAACTGAGATTCTACTACAGACATGTTTTTTTTTTTTTTAAATTAGAATATTTATTCATATTTATATTTATTAGTATTTTTAATTATGCCAGGGGTGTAGAAATGGTTTAAAGCCATGTCAGTATTTTCTTGGGTATTAAAAATATATATATTTTTTTGGTTTAACATACATTTGTGTGGGTAATACCTCTATTTAACAATTTAGAAGAATAGAAAGAGTTTTGCTGGGTTTGTCCTGCTTCAAAACAACAATATGAAGTGACGTGAATAATACAGTGAAATAAAAAAAAAATTTAAAAATAAAAAAGCAAGCAGCCGAGGTTTTGGCTGGTAAAAAAAAAAAAACTTTTTTTGAACTTTAACTTTTTTTCACAATTATAATCTTAACAAGCTGTTTTTTTTATGATAAATGTTTTTTTATGATGATAATAATTTCTTCAATTTGTCTTTAGGGTGTGCAAACTTATGCCCTCAATTGTATCCCTTTAAAGGTTTAAGATCATGCATTTACCAGAAGTCCCCAATGTATATATTGTTATAATTAAGTTAGCTTGTTGCTAACATTTCTTGGAACCCTCTTGTGCTTCCAGATGCCCGAGATGCTGCATGGAGATCGGGGTTCAGTGAGTCCTCTCAGCTCTTTCCTCCTGCAGAGCGTCGGCTTACTCACGGGAGGTGCCATCATGCTGTGCATCGCGCTCTTCGAGGAGAACCTCAGCGTTAACCTGGGGGACGGATGAGAGACAGAAAATAGCCTGTGCGGAATCATAGAGCAGCACCAAACCTTGCTAACCTGGACGTCTGATGGCTTCGCGTGCTGAAAGGACAGTACAGGAAGGAGAAAAGCTGCTTCACCCAGACTGACAAACAGATCTGTTTACTGATTTGACTAAAAGCAGCTTTGGGAATTTTTTATTTTTATTTTTTATTCCTCTAATATCACTGAGGAATGTTTTTCTCTGACTCTTGAGTCTCTGATGTTTATATTAAGGATTTTAATTGTGATGTTTTAAAGAACTAGTAATTTATTAAGTGGTCACTGATTGAACCTGGTAAAGAAATCTGAATCGTTGGATGAACCGTCATTTGAATTTCACAGCTTTAAATATTCATGATGATAACTGATGATGATTTATTAATGTGTTCACAGGACTCATCACTTCTGAAATATTTCTATTGTACTGTATATTATGATAAACGTTTCACTTTCTAGTCTGTGTGTCAATAAGTTCAACTCATCTTTCGGATTTACACGGAGTTTGATCTGATGCCATGTGGTCAGATTCAGAAATGTTTGTAACCTTTTCTATCAGTGCTAGTCAGCTAGCTAAGCTGACAGGATTTAGAACAGTTTATACACCGGATGCTAAATAGACAACTAGCACAAGCTAACCTGACAGGATTTTTAAGTCACATTTATAAATACTTATCATCTACTACTCATACTAGCCAACTGGCTAACATGAGAGGGTTTTAAGTCATATTTCTAAACATTTATCATCTTTACAGCATTTTTTTTTTTTTTTACATAGACAGCTAGCATGAGCTAACCTAACAGAATTTCTGAGATTTCAATTCTTATTTATAGCCATTTATCATCTATTCTGCTAATGCTAGCCAACTAGCTAATGAGTTAACATGACAGGATTTCTACAAGGATTTTAAGTCATATTTACATGAATAGATGGTGATCATGAGCTAACCTGACAGGATTTCTCAAAGTATTTAAGTTCCCTATATAAACATTTATCATCATCCCAGCTAATTCTAAATAAACAGCTAGCATGCGCTAACCTGACATGATATCTGAAAGGATTTTTCAGTTATTTATAAACAAACATGTTTACTGCTAACGCTAGATAGCTAATATGAGATGATTTTTGAGAGGATTTTAATTCTTATTTATATCCATTTATCATCTATTCTGCTAATGCTAGCCAGCTAGCTAATGTGAGATAACCTGATAGTATTTCTGAAAGGATATTTAAATCATAGTCATTATTGTTTGTTGTCTTTACTACTAATGCTAGCCAACTAGCTAGCATGAGCTTACCTGACAGGATTTCCGAGACTTGAATTCATTTCTAAACGTTCAACTTTACTGCTAATACTAAACAGAAAGAATGTGTGAGAGAACCTGACAAAGTATTTTAAGTCATATTTATAAATGTTTAACATCCACCAATAATACTAGCCAACATGAGATGTAAATATAAATGATTATTAACTCATATATACATATATATATATATATATATATATATATATATATATATATATATATATATATATATATATATATATTTTTTAATACTATTAATACTAGCCAACCAGCTAACATGACAGGATTTCTGAGATTTTAAGTAGATTATAAAAGGTTTTATCATGTTTACTGCTAATGCTAGATAGCTAGCTCACTTGACAGGGTTTCTGAGTGGATTTCTAAGACATTAATAAACGTTTATCATGTTTAACTGCTAATACTAGATAGAAAAATAAACTTAGTGCCCCCACTACTAAAAGTATTAGCAGGCAGAGAAAAAAAACTTGACAAAAAAACAAACAAAAACAAAACAACAACTGATGGATAAATTTTATTTGAGTATGATCACTGATTTAACTGAGAAATCAGAAAAAGCGTCACTGTAGCAAGGGGTCAAGAATCGTAACTGCTATGGCTACACCGCAAATGTTGGCGCCTCTACTGTACATAACAGCCATTGTTCACAGAAGAAAAGCACGACACAGTGTCTTTTATTTAGCAATAGCACTTTATTTCAAACATAACCAATCCTAAGCCACAATACTGAATGACAAGACCTACTGGCTGCAGCATATTATGAAACTGGCAAACGCAAAAATGTACAGGATTTTCTTCTTTTTCAGTATTTTAAAGTCAGAGAGACCAGAGTTCATATAATACCAAATTCAAAACAATGATAAATGTTTCCTTCTTAGTTAAATACATGTTACAGATGTTCACATCTGTTAGTAACAATTAACCATTTACAAGCTCCTACTAGGAATTAACAAGGCAAAGTGCTTTCAGGATTGCATCGTCACACAAAGAAATGAATGGCTTCAGTTTTTTTTTTTTAATTTTGTTTTTAAATGGGGGATGCACAGCTAGGGGCTCGGGGTGTGAAAGGGTGTGACCGGGGGTTCTTCCTAAACGACTCGTGCTTTTAGGACACTACAATGAACTGAGGGTGGCTACAGAGGTCCAAAGGCTGAATGGTTAATTTGATTTTGGAACGGTGTAAGGCTCGGGGGACTGGACGTACCCCGTTAGTAACGCTGACCTGTTCCCCCTTTTCAAACTCCCCAACCTCCGGGTAGAAAATTGAATTGTTGCTTAGGTACCAAAGTCGTGCACCCACCCGCACAATGCCCGAAACTCACCCGGAATCTCACGCACACTCCATGAAGAGTTGTAAACTTGAATTCAGAGGGCTCACAGTGAACATTGAGAGGTGATTAAGAGAAAGGGGGGGGGGGGGAAGATACTGAAGAAGCAAAAGAAAAATTGGGATTTCTTAAAAAAAAAAAAAAAAAAAAAAAAAAAAAAAAAAAAAAAAAAATTACAATGGAGAAAAGATACAGCAGGTATAACAAACATACAGTATACGAGCTGTAATAGGCTGATAGGCTTCCCTGTTTTTAGCAAACATCAGAAACACGTGACATCATCAGAACGATGGGAAGAAAGCATGGGGGGGAAAAAAAAAAAAACATTTTCTAATACAGTCTGGCTTCACATTCCAGTGGTACTCTGCTGTGTATACACTTTCTCATGTTACACTGACAGACACACAATCAAGCACGTTTTTTTATTGTTTTATTATTATTATGTTTAAATATATTACCGCTCGTCGACGATAAATTAATTACACACACATCTGTTCCGTATACATATTTTCCATATCGTCACCACGGCACGGTGAGAGATCAGGATATACATCAAGCTGCAACACGCAGAGGTAGGAATAATGCTACTACTCCTCAGAACGCTGCTAACAGTAAATGAACAGTAAAAATCAAACTCTGGTTTGGGTCATGCTTTAAGCAAAGGCAGTAGATGTGAGCGTGATGCGTTTTGGCTGACGCAGGGGTTCGAGTGATGGTACACGCCCCTGCTGTGGTCCCAGGCTTTGAGCACATGCTGGTGATGGCGTCTTTTCCTAACTTTAAAAAAAAAAAAAAAAAAAAAACAAAACAAAAAAACCAAACACGACACGATGCCAGTATTTGCAGATATGCTGATGAGGTATACAAGGTTTGATATGACCCCATACTATATTCTCTCTCACACACACACACACACACACACACACACACACACACACACACACACATACATATATATATATATATATAGATATATAATACACACACACACACACACACACACACACACACACACACACACACAAAGTGCACACTAATGCATACACACTGGGTGCTGCCTGACACGATCAGAGCATAGTATTTTTGCGTCTCTTGTAACAGCAATCTTTTTGGAAAGAACGAGGAAGAGAAAAAAAAAAAGAGAAAAAAAAAAAGTCTCATAGACTTCGGGTCTTTTGTGAAACCGGATTCAGGTAAGAGACCCGAGCAGAATGCAGCCAAGTCCATTCAAAATGGCCTGAAATCCTGTACACAGCAAATTCACATTCAGTCTGACTGCAGTAAGGCTCTCTCAGTGCTGAAATCGAACATTTCCAACACAAGGAGAGGGTGTTTACCTAAGGTGCCGCTGAAATAAACTAAACTAAACAAAACAACCACGAGCCAGCAAAGTGACCCAGCAAATCAAAACCTTTCAAAATATACAATCGTCTCTAGATTATATTGCTTGTTTTAGGACAAAAAGTACGTGTCACTGGCCGTCTCTACAGAATCGTAGACCGGTCCTTGGCCATAAAATACTCGGCTACTTTAAGTAAAGTTTATAAAAAAATAAAATAAAAAAAAATTCTAATAATTATTTATTGTTGTCATTCTCAAAGCAATGTGCTCGCTGTGGTTCAGTTCAGAAACACTTCACTACTGAAAGAAATAATCCATCTTAAAAGTAGGTGTGTGAAGTAATATCAGAGGTGGACAAATCAGCAGCCCGGGTGCACGGGAAACCAAGACGATGTTTCCAAGCTAGTAATGTTTCGTTTAGTGTTTTTGTCTTCTCTTGCGCGACAATCAGAGAAAGAAAGAAAGAAAGAAACAAACAAACAAAAAAAAAAACCTATGCAAAACAGAATTTTTTATTTGGTAATTCATTTTTAAACAAATCGTGCTTCAGGGAGGTGTGACTAGAACGTGAACTACTCGCTCTGAATCTCACCAGCTCCCCCACCCACACACACCCACACAGGTGCGTGACGGGATCTAGCTGATGGTAGTACGATTTTCACTAGGTGGATTAATCGGCGTGCACGGACGGCTGACGGACTGTTCAGAATTCTGAGGAAATAAAAAAAAAACTTTATTACATTATGTCGGCTACCACTTTTTAGCCTAGTCAGGTAAGCTTCACAGCAAAACATTCGTTGTAAAACATTTGGTTTTGTTTCTGTAATAAATGTATGATTTGTCCACCACTGAATATACTTTGGTCTATTAAAAAAACAAACAAAAAAAAAACAAAAAAAAAACGAGTGGGCGATATGGCAAACACATCTTTGACATCTTCAAGATATGCTTCATGATTTTCAGTCTTGCTTAAAAAGTGCCAACATGTTGGTGGAGCCATATTATGAAAGAGTTTTAAAGGAAAAAAAAAAAAGCATTGTAAAAGCCCAATCAGTGAGTAACAATGGAGCTATAAAAGTGCCAACACCTGACGATACACAGAAAAGCATATCATGATCGCAATATTGATGATATTTCATCATATCGCCCAGCCCTGGTTTAGAAGTCTTTCAGTCTCGGTCACTGAAAGCTAAAGTGAAATTTCCTGGTGCAGATTGCTTTAAAATCACATGGAATGTTACATGGTTTCAAATCGGGATATGCTCTTTTTAAAGACTGAGATTTTCCCCATCACTGTAAATCTGTTGCCTGGGACAACCAGAGAAGAGACTTTTTTTTTTTTTTTTGTTGTTGTTGTATATTTGTAATAAAAGGCTGAACTGCTTCGGAAAGTTTGCTCAGTCGGTGGAGTTTTCCCCTCTGTCCCATGTTAACATATGGAGCAAAGAGAAATATACACTTCACTAGTTCTTAGTCCAGACCCATCGACTTAATCGTACCACAACAGGCCAAATCGGTAAGCAAACTCTTAGGCATTTTTTGGTTTAACAAACAAACAAACAAACAAACAAAAAAAAAAAACCAAGACAAAAAGCTTGAACAAACCCACATATAAAGTGGCTGAACAGTCCCAAGTCAAGCTTGTGAGACACAAATGCTAACTTAATGCCAAACTGCTTTGGAAAAGAAAGGACGTGGAATATCTACACCTGCGCACCCTCAAATCAAACCACAAAAACATTAAAAAAAATTTTTTTTTTAAAAAAAAGCTCTCTTTTCTGAATGCTAGTAGTATTGACGTGGTCTGATGCCCATCACAGTCTCCAGCAACTCTTTATACATTCCACAAGAAAGTGCCACATTTATTTATGAAAGCAAAGCCAGATGGTATTAAAAAGAACACACACATACACAGAGGAAAAAAAAAAAAAAAAAAAAAAAAAAAAAAAAAAAAAAAAAAAAAGTGGTTGATTTACGAGGACACGTTCCTCCAGTCAGAATGCTATGGTGCACGTCGAATTATTGCACTTCAAATCTAATCCATTTCGGGTGGATACTACGACGCTATCACGAGATAAGAGGACGATTCATGCTTGACGTTCTACGAGACACGGTTACAACCAACTTCAAAAATGCACAACCACACGAAAAACACGGCACACTTCTAAAAAGTTCACTAAAGAATCCACGCTTCAGGAAACTAAACAGCGTTCCCTCCCTCCCTCCCCCCCCTCCCTCATCACCCCCCCACCCATTCAAAATTCGAATACGTCACTAGCTAGCACAGATAAATTGTTGAATCTGATATACAAAGATTATTCACTCCTCTGCGATGACACAGATCGACTCTGGGTTTTTTTTTTTTCCCCGTTGTTTTTTTTTTTTTTTCCGAGGCTCCTGATTGTTCACGACACAATACTCATGTAGAAACTAGCCGTTGATCGACGGATTGAAATTTACACCAATTTGATCATTTGTAAGGCTCACTAAAAAGGTATCAATGGAAGACCGTACCCTGTGGCATGTACTTAAGAACAAAAGGCACAATCCCACATATTTATCACATGGTGGAGGAATTTTAAAGACAGTAAAAGATGCTTACAGACTCGTACAGACTCCTAGGTAATAGCAGCATGCCACATGTAGCACTAATATGGACTAGCTGAGATGCTTGGTCAGTTTTAGGTTGGATACGAAATCGGCTTCATAGCTTTGTGATTGGCTTTTTTTTTTCTTCTTTTTTTTTTTTTTTAAATTTTTTTTTTTAAACAATTCATGTTGGAAAGAAAAGAAAAAAAAAAAGAAAAAAAAGAAAGAAAGAATAAGATTCCTGCATAGCTTTCGTCACATATGATCGGATGGAGTTTAAAGGGATCCCCATATGCCTTGTATAAAGACTAGTCTAGTCAGGCGATGCGTCATTAAGGGCGTTAGTTAATTGAACAAGCTGCCAATGAAAGAAAGCAGCTTTTTTTTTGTTGTTAAAACGACATTCATTCATTCGCATATTAAACAGCACTGAAATTTTACTCGAATCTCAGGACTAAGCGATGACAGTGTAGTTGATTGGATTTCACCCTTGGTTAAGGGAAAGGACATCAATTGAAGTTTTAAAAGCACCTACAGACTAAAAATCTTTACTTCTCAGAAGGCCTCGGAGCGCCGACTTACTAGACAAAGTTAACGGAATCTTAGTGTATACGCGTGCATCACAAACAGTTTTTATTTATTTGTATATTTCTATATATTTGTTTGAGTTTTGAGGTAAGATCACAAGTTAAACACAACTCAAATCCTTACAGCATGTTTCAGTGCATGGCCCCCTTCCATTTAACCCATCGCTTGTTTCGAAACTACAGAACATTTATGTAGAGAAAAGAATGAAAAATGAAAGTGATGTTATTTTCGGAAAACCTTCCTGCATTCCACAATACACAAGAAATAATAAATGATCATTTTCTTTCTAAACTTCCTAAATGATTGTTTTTTTTTTTTTTTTTGGTCTTGATGCCAGTTGGCACAAAATGATCTACTTTGTCTTTTCTAAATGTATTGAGGTTTTTTATTACAGAGGTGCCAACATTGCTAATAAAAAATATCCCAGCAGACAAACAAGTTTTTTTTTTTTTTTTTTGTGTGTGGGGGGGCGCTAGACTTGTATTAGTCCCTCCAGGATTTTGCGATCTCAGAAATTAACGCAAAATCAATCAAACGCTAATTTTTCAAAATTACCTCAGATTTTCTGTAGATTTGGGCCAAGACGCGTCATGTGACATCAGAACGCACATTCGGCACAAAGCCCTCTTCGATTCACGTGCGTCGAACACGAGTACAGCTAAAAGGTCTCATTTACCAACAAACATCACTGCGAAAGACCGTGCAAAACAATTTTGTGCGAACAATTTCGCCAGTTCCAAGTAATTTTACACAAATAAAAAGCACAAAAAACCCTGCAGGTTGCATCGCAAATTTTGAAAAAGTCGCAGCAAAAATCAAACATTTTTGCCCGCAACAATCACAAAAAAACAACAACAAAAAACCAAACAAACAAAAAAAACCCCAAAACCTCCACGAAATCCTGTACGAACTGTTTTACGTCCTTTCCCCTTCGGTGAATTAGCTTTTCCTCCTGACAAATTGTACATATTTTTGCTCTGATTATTATGTAGTTCTCGGGCGTCTCCCTCATCGCAAATTCATGAATGCTACACCAAAAGTGTACATGTTGGCACCTCTGTTAATATTATATACACTATTTGAGAGTAATGAATCTTTTTGGGTTTTAAAGGGTTTCAAAGACAGACTGTAGACAGAAAAGAAAAAAAAACAAAAAAAAAACATCCCCGTTCTTAATGAACCTAAAAGGAACAGCTAGTGTAAAGCCTCACCTCATTATCTTACCTCCAATACATTTATGAAAAAAAACAACACCACCACAAACAACACACCATCGTGCAGACAGGATGTTTCCTAATTAGTCCTTGGAGAAAAAAAATATATAATAATCACCTGACAAACACAATTAAGCTATTTCGCTTAAGCTCTGTGGCATTATGATGCATTCTCTGCAGATATGTGTGCTTCTCGACACAATCTCGCCATCGCGACAACGAGACCCGATATATTTTTTTTTACGAAATCTTCTCTCAAGTGCTGCAACTGCTCGCCCGGGATACCGTTTCCTCTTAAGGCAAATCGCTAGAGATAAATAGGACGAAGCAGGAATCAGATAGGTATTTAAATATTGCCTTAAACGGAGGTGTCTTCAAGTAGTAGGGACGTTAAAAGTCCGCTGAGGTAAATTAGACATTCCATCAGTCGACACCACCTTCGAGAGCATCAACTACACATTAAACACAGACACGAACGGATTATTATTAAGACGCACTTTGAAGTAGCTACAAGTTCTCCCCTTTTCCTGCTAATTGGATGCAAGTTACAGAAAGCTGTAGTTGCAAAAATGTCGTCACTGACGTTTAGTTTAAGCACTGAATAATCGCAAGCTTGACATGTTGAACAGTGAGCGTCACTCCGAAGGATAAAAAAAAAAAATTAAAAAAAAAAAACGAACATGCTTACTTTATTTCTACCCTTCTGATAAAGTTAAGGCATTTGCATTTGACGAATAGTTGAGAATTCACCCTTGAAAACAATTACTAAAAATTTTTTTCCTTAAATGCCTTTTGAGATAACATGCAATAAAATAACTCTGATATCGTTTAAGGAGTTACATGATGCGATACGACGCTAAAGAGCGGCTTTTTCTTTCTAAACTTCCCACCTTTGCGTCCTTATAGCTTTATCTGAACTATAACTGTTATTATTCCTATATTCTTCTCAAATAAATATGAATTTGGTTTTGTTGTAGATCACGCAACATATATTACTTTAGAATTCATTCACATTACTCTAGAAACTCATTCATATGAAGTGCAGAGAAGAAAATTATGGCACCAGTTTTGAAGAAAAGACCATCATGCGTTTTTTTTTTTTGTCTTTTTTTTTTTTTTTTTTTTTTTTTTTTTTTTTTTGCATATGGTCGTTCAGCTAAAACGTGCTCCTCTCCCTCCAACAGCATCTACACAACCTTCAGCTACAAGATATTTAGGTCCGGCTTTCCTCTGCACAAGCTGCCTGTTTATTCGTCACGCACACACGATGAGGAGTTTTGCCGTGTACGGGACACGGATAAAGAACCGATCCAGCTCCGAGAAGCTTTTTCTGATTACTAAATGGCACCAAAATGAGAACAGAAAGTACTCTTCAGACGAAGAGATGTGCACTTTAAAAAAAAAAAAATTATTATTTTGCCTCAACTTCTACTTTATCGCATTCATAATCAATACAAGTGGCAGTGCAATTCTATTTTAATGCCTCACTGAACCCCTGTGCATTCACGGTTCTCATTTCATTTTGGTGGCCTTCTGTATTTTTTTTTTTGGGGGGGGGGGGGGGGGGGGGGGGTTGGGGAAGAGAGAGAGAGAAAGAAACCTAGTTAGTTAACTCACTTCTGCTATTCCTAAAGTTAAAAAGTTAAAAACCTAAATATGCCTCGGTCACATTCGCTGCAACACACTTGGATTTGTGAGGACAGCGTGTACATACACACACAGACACACACACAGACACACACAATGTAGCTGTACGTGAACAGCAAAAAACAAACAAACAAACAAACAAAAAAAAAACGTAGGGTGCATTTTTTTAATGCTCCATTTGAAAGGACAGTCAGAGGTGGACAAATCAGCATCAGGGATGCCTGGGACGAACAGATTTCGTGTTCGGATATTTATAGTTGCTATACTAGGTAAAACAACCAAAGACAGAAAATAACGTACTCCTTATGGACCTTCGTATGTACAGTACTGTGAAAAAGTTTTAGGCACATGCAAAGAAATGCTGTAGAGCAAAGATGCCTTCAGAATAATGAAATTAAATGTTCCTACACTTTAAAAATGTACCGTAAAGAGCAGTAAACAGTAGTAAACGAAACAAAGTCAATATTTGGTGTGACAAAAAAAATAAATAATAATAATAAAAAATTAGTCTCCGGTACAATTAGTGCAGTTTTATAAGGAAATGATCTGGTAAGTTTTATTGAGCATCTTGCAGAACCAGACACAGTTCTTCTGGACACTTTGACTTTCGCACTCGCTTCTTATTTCTGCAGCAAAACCCAGCAGCCTTCATTGTGTTTTTAGTCTGAAAAGTGTCTCTTACGTAATATGCTGCTTTCTTTAATGACATACAAACATTTTTCTGTAACATTTAATTTTGTGCTAGAAAAATAATGTTTGGGAATCTAAAATGTTTTTTGTACTGACTTGATAATGTAGAATCATAAAATAAAAAAAAATCTATAACAAAGTTTGTACTAAAACAAAACTAGGGTGCCTAAAACATTTGCACAGTACTGTATGTTTAAATTTAATGCATTTCATGGTGTTCACACACACACACACACACACACACACACACACACACCTCAATGCTGTAACTATAGCAGAAGCTACTCATTCATGACGTTCCAGCTGATGGTGGTACAATTTTTACAAAGTAGGTTAATCTACAATAACAAAGCCGATGATGTGAGGACGCTGACGTTTTGTCGAGGGCGCAAACATCATATGCTACATCGGAAACTTTGTAAGAACAGAATAACCAAATACTCGTTTGTTTCTCTTAATCTTTATTAATGCACTCTACTTCCTAACTAGCTCGCTATACGTTTTTACATTTAGTTACCTCGATGTTTTTCCCCCTGTGTTTAGTCAACCAAAACATGGGCAACATTTACTTGCCCGGTGTGCTGGCGAATACATTTATGATATGTCCACCCCTGACAAGTTCCTTATTTTGAACAGATCTGAAGCAGCATAATAGATTTAACCATCAAATTAAAACAAGTCACATTTGAAATTTTTTTTTTTCCTTCAAGTACGTGGTCTGCGACGATTTTATTGCAAAAACTGTGATAAGACGTTGGCCAATTCTCCTGAATTATTTCAGCACACGCCTACAATCACCTAACGTCTCTTACTAAAGTATTTCAGTGAATGTTAACACATGGAGGGGTAAAACAGACCAGAATTTACTGCTGCTTCACTCTATATGTTAGTTTTAAACAGTTC
Source organism: Cranoglanis bouderius (assembly GCA_023630585.1). Classification (NCBI taxonomy): domain Eukaryota; kingdom Metazoa; phylum Chordata; class Actinopteri; order Siluriformes; family Cranoglanididae; genus Cranoglanis; species Cranoglanis bouderius. The sequence goes on from CM042559.1 coordinate 15,157,374, forward strand.
CCATGGCTTCGGTGAGACTCGGGTACAATTCAGGTTAAGAAAACGGCTCACGCAATCTCTTTTCAATTCCCTGTGGTCTCAAATATATTGGAAAATGTAGTAATAATAATAATAATAATAATCAGGGAAATTAAAAGCCCTTTCGACTGATTGTCTCTTTACTAATTGCGCAAATATTGCATGTCTATATTTTGCGAATAATATTCTGGTCCTAATATTTTCTGAAACACTGTGGCTTTGATGTAAAATGAAAAGGAAGCACATTTGTACACTGAACAATTAAATCAACCTTTGGCAATAAGGAAGCATTCAGTAAAAAAACAAACAAACAAACAAAAAAAAAAAAACAGGGACAACAGATTTTAAAGTATCACCACCAAACAGGCGTTTTGTTTTTGCCAAATTATGAATGCTACGAAATTAACGCAACTTTGGTCATAATAAAAACCCAAATAAATCCCTATGCGAAAATCAGCCATGTGAAATATCACAAAATCGCCGATCCTCAAGTTTGAGTTCGTGAATAGCAGAAGTTAAAGCCGTACACCTGACGGAAAAAAGCTGCTCGATTAAAAACAACTCATTTACCAATAAGGGTAAACAAAGAACAAACCAAAACAAAACACACACACACACACACACACACAGAGAACTGACAAGTGTTCAAATGAATTCCAAGTGATCCTTCAGCAAAAGGCTTGACTAATGTTTCATATGGCTAAAGTTAATAGTCTGTAGAGGAAGCACCACTTAAGCTGTGAACGGTGACAAGTCGAACTGAACGGACGTTTAAAAAGAAAACCTGTTCGAAAGGCACCGCGAAAGCAGCTCAACGCAACGCAAGACATCTCGATATGGTCCGCTGGGAAAACACTACACGGAGATTCTAGCAGCCGCCGAGTTCCGATTTCTTCCCCACAAAAAAAAAAAAAAAAAAAAACGAGTGTTCTTTCCCCAGATAAAATGGTGGTCCCCTATGAGCAAGGATCAGTTTTCAAAGGCCTACGTCCAACTCTGATGCTTGTGCTTTCGATTTCCTATTCAGTTTATATTGGCGTCATTTCGGATGACGGATGGTACCCTGGTGCTACCCTTTAATCTGGAATAACGAATACGGCTCTATGTAAACCTATTGCAATGTCCCCAGTTTATTCCTTCCTCCCAAATAAAATGCCTACAGTAAACATGCACCATTTTTGACCTTTCGAACCCAGAGGTCAATGGTCATTTGGCTTAAGGTTGTATGGTTTCCCTTGTCTCAAAGAAAAAAATAAAAAATAAAAATTCTGCTTAGTTTTGTGCTGAATTTGATTGCACCTGACAAACAATGCACAAGCTTCAAAAGAAAGAATCAAGTATGGGATGGAAATCTGGTTGGACTGCTAAACACACACAAACATAGTCTTTCTCTCTCTCTCTCTCACACACACACACACACGCGCGCGCACACCTATTTGAGACCATCTAATACATGGCCCACACCTTCAAGCTAGTTTACAGTAACCCGTTTAAACTGTTCCTCAGGGCAGGCTGGAAATTCCTCTGCAAGGCCACAGCTTCTCATAAGAAATCCACACACATCCACACACACACACACACACACACACAAACCTGTGACCAAAAGAATAAGCAGCCGCATAATACTAACCTTAGCCGAGTAAACTGGGCTTAAATTAACAATAGTTTAAAAACAACTAGCTAGCACTCATGGAAACTCGAGCACACGAGATGGCTTGGAATATTCGACTTTTCAAACAAGAACTAGCAAGTAATGAAATAAATAAAACACGTTCATTCCTGGTCATCCTCTAATAGTAAAGAAAAGCAGTGATGATGGGGAGGGGGGGCAGGAGGGTTGTGTGGCTGTAATTGCATATCTTTTTTGACTAGGTGTCTAGAAAGAAAGAGAGAAAGACGGACAGACAGACAGACAGACAGACAGAGAGAGACAGAGATATAGATCAGAGAGAGAGACAAAAAGAGATAGAGAGGAGATCAAACTGAGCATCCATACACACAGACGTGTTGTGTGTGTGTGTGTGTGTGTGTGTGTGTGTGTGTGTTGTACGTCGTAAGGGCTCTAGGATGCAGATCGGCTCACTCGGTCAGACAGCCGTCTAATCCGAAGGCGGTGCCGTGCCGATCTTTGCAGTAGGTGTGGCGAAGGCCTCCGTTGGGCAGAGGGGGGCAAGCGGCTGTGATGCCGCAATGCTTGAGCAGGTTGAGCCTGGGGGAGGAGGGAGAGGAAGAGGGGGCGCTGGAGGAAGAAGGCTTCATGGTTGAGAGGATGAGAGCGAGGCAGTCGGCCACGGCTTTGTTGGGAGCGCATGCCAGGGCAGGGGTATGACCTGAAATACACACACACACACACACAATCAAACACCATCCATATCCATATAAAGCTTAAAACTAAACAACTGAAAGGACCACTTTATCTACTGCACTGCGATTTAGATTTTTGCCTGTATAGAGAAATAACTGGTAACTGCACATTACAGCTGAATATAGATTATTTCATTAAAGGAAAAGAAGACATCTGCAAGAAACTACAGCTTTGCCAATGCAGCACCCGTGTGCTTCAAATCTGAAGAGATGATTAGGAGTGTGAACACTAGGTGGCGTACCCTCCTCATCCACTGCCAGCACTGTGGCTCCACGATTCAGCAAAGCCTGAACCACGGTGGCCAGGCCGTTCCTGGCTGCAATGTGAAGAGGCCTAGAGGACAGAGAGACACAAATTAAACATCAAAACAAGGATGTCAAACTGACACCTGTACAAAAAAAAAAAAAAAAAGGCATCCACTTCTTACTCTGTGTTCACACTTACAAGCAATAAAGTGTTGAGTCGGCATTTCCTATACAAGTTCCATGACACAGAACTGTAATTCCCACATCGGCGACGTTTAAACAGAGATTAGTTTAGCGCAGTTACAATCCTTTTGTGTCGGCCAGTTTTATACACTTACACTGTCGGTTCATCCATGTATTGTGTTCACATTCAGCAAGGTTCACTATCTTCTGGGTTTTTATTAAAATAATAAAACACTTTTGAAACAAAAGCTACATGATATTTCGCCTGCGAGCATTTCATTTACTTACGGTGTGCTCGGTATGCCAAAAATATACATCAGTTTTGCAATATTTTTCTGTGGGTTTAATAAAGCATCAACCAAACAGTGGAGCCATAATAGGAAAAACTATCAAATCAGAGGTATTTTTCCAATATTTAAAGGAAAATTAATGTATTTTACAAGATAAAGAGGAAATTTTCATTTTAATGTCCAATCACTTACCTGTTACAGCGAGTTTAAAAAAAAAAAAAACCCAGAGTCCTGATACTCAAAATAATGCATATTTCATGTTTATACATTGCGATATTGTATCATATTGTCATGTTTTGCAGCTCCAGATACTACTACTTCTTATGGGCAAAAGCTAGACGTGCCTCAACCACATTCAATAGGAGTAGTGTTCACTACATGACCACAGGAGACAGATTTGGAGTGACGACTTTGCTTTGTTGCTTGCTAATGCGAATGCAGTGTTAGCAAAAACCTATAGAACACACACAATTAATCAATATTTAATACATGGAGAAAGAAAAAAAAAAAAAAAAAACAACTCACATTTGAAGCATGCTGTTGGTTGCATTGATGAGAATCGGGTTGTGGATCTCTTTCAAGATCAGCATGGCACACATCTCATGAGCCTATAAGATGCAGACACATGAATACACACACACACTCACAGAGTTTAATGAGGAAGGTGAGGAAACTAGAGTGCCCAGTCACCACTCCTCTCTTTTATTTACACAGAGCTGAGAGCGGACAGTACCTTGCTGCAGGCCAGATGCAGGGCAGTGTTTCTGTTCACATCTAGAAGGGACAGATCCGCGTTGGCTCGATGCAGCAGCAGGGCTGGATACAACAAACCATCACTGCATCAATATGACTGCTTTGACATTGAAATAAATTCATTTAAAACCAAATCCAGCAGTGTTGGAACACCCGTGCTCTTGAGCAGCTCTTACCCACAGCGCCGCTCTTGCCCTTGTCGGCAGCCACCATGAGCGCGGAGCGTCCCGAATGGTCCACGGCGTTGATGTCGGCACCCATGCGCAGAATCAGGAGCAGTCCGGAGACGTCCTCAGCTACGGACGCAGCGTGGAGTGGAGTCCTGCACACAGCACGCGTTACACCACACTGAGCCATTAGAGAGCTCAAGACAAATTTGGCAAGAATTAAAATTTCTATATAAAATACCCTAAATCTTTCCACATAATATGGGTCAAGCATTTCAAATAAAGGTGTTACAGGTATGTAAAAAAATAAAAATAATAAAAAAAAAAAACTTTACAGTTAAATTATAACACTGAAAAGGACAAAACAAAAAAATTGTTAAAATGAATAATTTAGTTTTACAAATTAGTATAAAACGTTTGTACTTTTAATTTAAAAATAATAATATTAAAAATATTATTAAAAATAATATCTATCTCTCTCTCTCTCTCTCTATATATATATATATATATATATATATATATATATATATATATATATATATACATACACACATATATATATATCTATATATCTATATATCTATATATATATATATATATATATATATATATATATATATATATATATATATATATATATATATATATCTCATGATTGATATTTTATCGCCCCAATTTCAAATCAATAAAAGAAGTTCACCACACACACAGGCCACTGATTTGCAGGAGTCTGTTCTTCAGAAAATTAAAAAAAAAAATATGACGGCATGCTTTTACAGACCTTCCCTTTGCATCCCTGGCATTGACCAGTGACGTGCCAAAACTGGAGTTCAAGAGAATTTCTGCAGAACCACTATGGCCATTAATTCTGACATGGGAGAGAAAAATAAATAAATAAATAAAAATAAAAAAAGAGAAGGGAAAAAAACAAACAAACAAACAAAAAAATCATCATAAGACTGTTATGAAGACTGATCCATCTCACCTGACAGAATACACACTTAGAATATAAAAAAATGCACTGTATTTATTAAAAAAAATCATTGACTGTGGTGGACTTACAGAGCACAGTGCAGTGGGGTGAAGGGGTTTCCCTCCTCGATACTACATGGTTTAATTTCAAGTAAAACTTCCAAACAGTCTTCATGACCTGCCAACACAACACACTTTTAAAGAAATAGTTCGGCTAATTCTCACATTCCAAATATAGTCAGTCAATCAGCTAAGAATAGACATGACCCTCTGAGAGGAGGTGGAGTTAGAGCCTCACCGTGATAGGCTGCCCAGTGTGTGGGGGTGAAGCCGTGGCAGTCAGTGATTGGATGGTGCAGGTTGGTGTGGTCAGCAGCAGACAACATTCTGGACAGAATCTCAGCATGGCCACAGGAAGCAGCCAGGTGGAGTGCAGTGGAGCCCTGAACATCTTTAGTCAGGACTGCGGCGTTCTGGGACAGCAGTGCCGTCACACAGTCCTCCCAGCCGAGCAGTGCCTACAAGAAGGAAAGGGGTCTGGTTAGAAGAACTGGAGAACAGACTAAAGGCTGGTTTATACTGTACTTGACGCCTTGACTTTGCGTGTGCTTGCAGAAGCAGTGGCCACATGAGCGTCATTGTTCACACACCCACCTGCGTATTTTGTGTACATCTAGAGAATTAAAAGCTACATCCACTAGAGGGCACATCGGTGCCAAAACATCCGTGTCTATCTGGTTTCCAAGTCAAACTGTGTTGTTTTAGTGATTTCATACACAGTGACGTTAAACACGCTCACAAGCTCAGTTTCTCTTTAAAACTTTCTGCCGTCAACGTATTTGTTGTCATGATCGGCATCCAGAAGACTGGTATGCAAAACAGACCTTTCGGTAGGTTTAAAGGCTCCATGAGAGGTTTTTAACTGTAATAAAACCAGTTAGTGTTAGTACTCAATAATGGTTTAGAGTAGCACATACAGTTGCAATCAAATTATTCAACCCGCATTGCAAATCAGGTTTACTGTTGAATTTTGCAGACTTTCAGCTGTTTGCAATGAACAAATCAAACAAAAGCAATTGAAATAGTTCAACACAACGAATGCTTCAAGTGGTTTCCCCAAATTCAACTGAAAATGCAACTTATAATGATTTCTCCAGTCTTAAAAATTTTCAACCCCCTGAATAGAATCCCTCACAACAGCACAGATCCCTTACAAAACAGGTGTGCTTGAGCTGGAACACATGAAATACCTGAACTGGCTAGGGACAGAAAATACATGAGATGAGATACCTGGACGGGGCAGAAAAAGGAAGCTATCAACGGCTGCAACCAGATTTCCGAGAAGCCAGGTTGTGAAAAACCCTCGAGTGACTGCAAAAGACCTGCAGCAAGACTTGGTGGCAACAGGCACTGAGGTTTCAGTGAGCACAGTATGGTGCATACTAAACACAGAAGGTTTCCATGCCAGAACTCCAAGACGTACACCACTACTGACCCAAAAGCACAAGAAAAGTCGGCTCAAAATCATAAATAAGCCACAGAAGTTTTGGGATTCTGTTCTGAGGAGCGATGAAACAAAACTGGAACTTTTCGGCACCGCTTTCCAGAATGAGGAAAACACTGTCCACAGTCAAGCATGGTGGTGGCTCGGTGATGCTCTGGGGCTGCTTTTCATCCTCTGGCACTGGAAACATGTGGAAGGCAAAATGGATTCATTGAAGTATCAGGAAATCCTAGGAGAAAACGTCATGCAGCTTGGGCGTCATTGGACCTTCCACCAGGACAATGATACCAATCATACCTCAAATTCCACCAAGGCTTGGTTGCAGAAGTCCTGGAAGATTCTACAGGGCCATCACAGTCACCTGACTTGAACCCCATAGAAAATCTCTGGTGGGATTTGAAGGCGGCGGTTGCAGCACGCAAACCCAAGAATATTACTGAACTGGACACCATTGCTCATGAGGAATGGGCTAAGATTCCCCAGGAACGCTGCCAGAAGCTGGTGTCTGGCTATGCATCTCGTTTGCAGTAGGTCATAACAGCAAAAGGGTGCTCTACTAAGTACTAAAGATGCTTGCCATGAAGGGGTTGAATGATTTTGAGACTGGAGAAGTCATTATAAGTTGCATTTTCAGTTTGATTTGGGGTAACCACTTGAAGCATTCATTGTGTTGAGCTATTTCAATTGCTTTTGTTTGATCTGTTCATTGCAAACAGCTGAAAGTCTGTAGATTTTGATAATAAACCATTTTGAAATGGGGGTTGAATAATTTTTATTGCAACTGTAGGTATGCTATATGAGACACAATGCTAGTTTGTTTATTCAGTTGCTACGCCGTCCCAACTATTGTCATTGGTATTGCATAACACTGAATGCGTCTCGTTAATTCCTTAGGATGTACACATGTGAAGCTCCAAGCAACCACAGGATACGTGTAGCAGCCATCTTACACACAGTTAAAAGCAAGTACCTTGGATATCTTCTTGCAAAGACCATACTGTGTAAGGAGCCAGTTTAATAAACACAGTAGTATAAACAGTTAAGTCTGTATAAAGGTGTCTAATACTTTGTTGGTGAAATGTGATTTCCTCACACAGTGACTTTGATAATGCTGTGTAGAATAGCTACATGTTAAACGCAAAATGGAAATTTCTAGAAAATGCAAGAGCTTTACTTGTGGTTGAGATGCATTTGATTGAAAAACAATTTTCAGTTTGGAAAATTCTGTAGTTTACAGAACTATATAATTAAAATAGTCAATAGAAAAAGGTTTCCCCAGTCTGTTACACAAATACGACACAGTGGGTTGTATTTTGGGTGTATACTGCCACCTAGTGCCCAGATGTCATGAACACCTCCTGTGCATGTGCCTATAAATGTTCAGGAGAATGAATATATGTTATGAAGAATGCAGTGTGTAACTGTAAGACTGACCGCTCTATGCAGTGCCGTTCTTCCTTTCCTGTCTCTCGTATCAGGACACGCCCCACGCTCCAGCAACAGGAGGACACAGTCAGTGTGACCTCCCAGTACAGCCAGCATAAGAGGAGTTCTGCAGAGGAAAGCCAGAGCGGTCAATCACACTGATGATGTAATACATACAAGGATTGAACAACTGTTAAAAATGATCTATAGTTATTTATAGGATAGTAATAGATGAAATGCATTGGAATACTGTATTTCTTTTGGCTCAGGACTCAATATGGGGGCGTCTCAATCGGTTCCCTTGGTCGTGAATCAGAATATGGTGTACACGAGTTGGGGCACTGATAAGAACCCTGTCCCACTACACATTGGGACACTGATGACTCAAGTTCCAGCAACATGACTACATACTCGTGTTGTAAAACCACTGGCATTCATCAACAACTGGCAGGACCGATCTCTTTCCAACATTATAGGTCATATAAATTTGTTAGCTTTATCACACGTTTCTGTTATGGCACTTCAAGCAGGATCGTAGGCTAGTAGCTAGTGGATTTTTAAAAACCATTAAACACATAAAAAAACGTATATAGAACGTCAAATAAAGTTAAAAATCACAAACGTAAGTAAGTGTTTGAGAGCTACAACAACGATAACAAGCCACTTCGGTTATAGACAAAGCTGGCTGAGATTTTGTCCCACTTTTTTTTTCCCCCCAAGCTGAGAGGCTTCAGAAAACTATGGCGTCATTTACAGTACAGGAACATAGTGAGCATCGATGCTGCCTGGTTTTTGCAGTGCATTGTGGGATTTTTTTAACGGCGCAAACCTTCCAATGCACTGGAAGGATTTTGCGATTGAGACAGCCCTTAAAATGGCCGACTCCCTGACCAGTGCCCTGACTACTGAACTAGAGAGCTGACTGAGATGTACCTTATGCCTTAATGAAATGCAAAAGCACAAAAAAAACCCCAAGAAAACCAAACAATAATGTCTCTTATGCAAAGACATTTAGTCCGACATGACAATACGGGGCAATAATCACTTTCAGATGTCCTGTCATCATCAATAATAGCCTAATAAATGCTAGTAAAGTAGTCTGCATTTCATTAGCTGTTTCTCCATTTGCACAGTGATTAGCCAGCTTAGCATAATTTTGGATCATAAACTTGAACATGACTGATCCGACGAAGTAGAGCTGCTCAGAAAGTGTGAGATGTTGTTCACTCACTGTCCCTCGGTGTCCGAGACATTAGGAAGGTCAGTGTCCTCCTCGCCGGAGAGCAGCATCTGCAGACAGTCTGTGTGGCCGTTGGCAGCTGACACACACACACACACACACACACACACACACACACACACACAATCACCTTTTATGAGTTGAAAACATGAATTGAAAACAGTCATGCTAATAAACCAGATCTATTTTTATAGCGTGTTCACATAAAGCAAGCAACCATTTTTAAACAAGTTAATGATATAGACCTATGCCCCCATGCCCCGGACAACTTCTAAACATTACAAAATGCACATTTAAAGGCATTGAAATAAATATCAATTAATGATATTAACAAACACTGGAACATAGCTGAGTTTACCTGCGACATGGAGAGGACTCCACTTATTGCAGTGCTCAGTGAGCAGGCAGGATGCTGACTGGCTGAGCAGCAGCTCCACACAGCGAGTGTGACCCCTCTGAGAGGCCACATAGAGCACAGAGCGTCCCGCTGAGTCGCACACGTCCACACACACGCCAGACTCGACCAACACACTCACACACTCCCAGTGTCCTGCCTCCGCCTGCCAGAGACAAGGAAGCATCTTAGAAAGTGCAAAGAAATGATTCAAACCTCAAATGATATTTTAATATTAATGTAATTATAGCAAACAACTGCTAGTTAGAACATGATTAAAAAATACTGATTAACAAGTTTAATAAATGTTAAAAAAACCAAACATACTGCTAAGTGTAAGGGACTGACAGGTCCAGTGCTTTCTGCGTCTCCTAATGTATTGTAGGACATCACCAAAAGCTAGAAAGGAAACAGAAACATGAAGCGGGGGGTGGGGGATTCATGAAAACATTTCCAAATATACCATGGGTGCATCTCAATCAGCTCTCTAGCTCCCTAGGTGGTGAATCAGTATATCGTGTACACGAGTTGGGGCACTGGTAAGGACCCTTGCTCACTACACATTGGGACACTGATGACTCGCTGATTTCTGGCGACATGACTACATGCTCGCGTTGTAAAACATCACCACTGGCATTCATCAACAACAGGCAGGACCGATATCTTTCTGACATTATAATGTCATATAAATTTGTTAGCTTAAATCACACGTTTCTGTCATGGTACTTCAAGCAGGCTCGTAGGCTAGTAGCTAGTGGATTTTTTTTTAAAAATCATTAAACACTTAAAAGTCGTTAAGACTCAAACAAACGTCGAATAAAGTTAAAAATTGTAGACGAAGTTGGCTGAGAGTTGACGTCATTTCCAGTAAGGGAACATACCGAGCTCCCTGGATTTTGCGGTGCATTGTGGGATTTGTTTACGTTCAAGCATTTTGCGATTGAGACAGCCCTTAAAATGGTCGACGCCCTCATCAGTGCCCTGACTACTGAACTAGAGAGCTGATTGAGATGCAGCCCAGGTCTGCAAAATTAAATTTCAATATTCAAACACTGAGTTTTCAATTTATGTAAATATGTGGAGACAAAAATAATCCATAGCCAAATGTTACAAAGCTGAGTTTTACTTTTAGGTCACGTAATAGTCTATACGTGTTTACATATACGCGAGCATTTGAAAAACTGGGTCATTCGCAGTCATGTTAGTCGCTTATCCGGACCTTCGTAAGTAAGAAATTTTGTTGTATTGAATTATTAAATTCAAAAATTATTAAGTATTAAAATTGAATACTCGTGACATATGGTACAATGTAACAGTACTTGGTCACACACTGAGTGGTGAGTGTATAGAAGGATTCACACCCTCTCATGTAATTGTGCTGGACAAGGGAAAAACAAGGAATCTTTTTTTTTTTTTCATGGTTCTCCCAAGAAACGTAAAATCAAGCCAAATGTCAGCAGAAAAAAAAAACAAAAAAAACAAGCCTGATCTTTACAGCTTTATTAAACTGAAACTTCCCTTTTCACTGTTTATGCATAGTGTATGTACATTATAGATTCATTATTATGTAGATGCACTCTAACAACAAACTAACCAAGAACCCCAGTGAAAACCGTGTGTGTGTGTGCGCGTGTGTTCTCACCAGCTCAAGGCTCTGCTTGTTGCCGTGGGCAGCTGCGTAGTGGACAGCGCTGTGTCCTTTAGAGTTGCACAGGCATGGGTCTGCTCCGTTATCCAGCAAGTACTCCACACACCTTAACACCCAAACACAAGAGCATGGTTATACACAACACAGAACAGGAAACTAAACACCACAACGCTTTTATATCTGAAGTGTGACAAAGTGCTACATAAGATGCACACAGTCTTTTTCCACTGAAAAGGAAATCGGTTTAAGAAATGGACAAACATTTTTGCACTGGTTTATGCACCAAAACATTACATAAATCAGGTGTGGGATGCATAAGAATAAAAAAAAAAGAAAAAAAAAAAAAAGAAAAAAAAAGGAAGAAGTAGACCAAAAAAACAAAATCAAATCCTCAAGGGTCTAGATAGCACAGTCACACAGCAATTAAACAAAAATATTTTTAATGCTCTAAGCTATGTACAGTGCGTTGCTTCAAACAGAAACTTTGTTAGCGATAGCATTAGAATTGCAGGTCTAATTAATTTGTTTGCAATTGTCAACATATCAAATATTTTAAAAATATTTTTAATGTCGGTTACGAAACTTCGGCTGTCCAAACTCGTTCTAATGGTGACGCCGAGAACCGGATAAAAGCACCGGCTCACGCAGCAGGAGAAGCACCTTGCTGGTAGAAAAAGGGCTTCTGCAATTTACGGAATAACGCGTGCTTAAAAGTATCTCTGGTGCAAACGTGCAAAAACAACACTCATATACAGGCTTAATCAATGGATTGACAGGAAGGCCATACATGAATGACTCCTTCTCTCCATCCTCTGGACTCTGCTGGCCTCTATCCACCCTGAAAGAAAGAAAGAAAGAAAGAAAGAAAGAGAAAGAGAGAGAGAGACTATTTAAGATACACAAAAGAACATGTGCAGCTTCTACATGATCCACAAGTGTAGTGTAGTGTAGTGTGGCATGCATGGTGTGTGTGTGTGTGTGTGTGTGTGTGTGTGTGTTACCTGCAGAAAGCTGTGGAAGCAGCTGAGTAGTGTAAAGGTGTGCAGCCGGTTCGGTCGGGCTCGTTGACCTCGGCTCCAGCCCCCACTAGAATCACCACACACTGATACCTCCTGTTAGCAGCCGCATAGTGCAAAGGGGTCCTGCACAGAAAACACACATATTAAACACACACACACACACAGATCTTTTTACAGTTACAGTACAAGATGTAGGTAATCAGCACTTACCTCCCAAACCTGTCTTTCTTATTCATGTCAGCACCACTGCTCAACAACAGGTTCAGACATTCAGTGTTTCTGCATTGCAAGAATAAGAAGGAGAAATGAAATCATTGAGTACACGACCGACTCCTTTAAAAAAATAAATTTAAAAAATGACATCACTGATTTGTCCATGAATCATAAAACGAGTGCATGCTCAGTGTGCTGTATGAGTGCATGGAGTTGCTGTCTGACCCTCCAGAGGCAGCAGCGTGTAAGCAGGTTCTCCCGTACTCGTCCGGAGTGTTGATGTCGAAGCCGGCCGAGAGCACGTGCTCTTTGCTCATCGACAGCACGATGCTGTAAAGCTGACCTGCTCAGAAAAAAAACACACACAAAGAAAGAAAAAAATTGGATTGGATTGCACATCAGTCCTTTAACGATATCTCTATGTCAAGAGAGAAGGGGTGGAGCGCTTTGAAATGATAACAGTATGATAAACTAGTCTAACAAGTCGACTCGACACGGGTATCGACAGGGATGCCTCCACCGCCACCAAGTACCCTTAAAATATACTTCACACATGAAGGAAGCTATTGAAGAATAACTATTTCAGACATTTGACCTTGATCCTGTTTGGATCAATTTCAAAATCTAAATCGGTTCATCTGTTGGTTGCAATGATAATTCCATATCAAGAAGTCCCTCCAGGATTTCGCGATCGCAGAAATGAACGCAAAATCAAGCAAACGCCGCAATATTCGGAGGAGCTTGCAATTTTTCAAAATCACAGCAGATTTTCTGCAGATTTGGGCCAAGACACGTTGTGCGACATCACAACGTGCATTCAGTGAAAGTCCTCTTCGGGTCACGTGCGTCAAAGCTAAAAGGTCTCATTTACCAACAAACATCACTGTGAACAATTTAGTGCAATTGCAATTTCGCCAATTCAAGTAGTTTTCCCACAAAAAAGGGCACAAAAAACTCCGCCTTGCCGTGACCTGGATCAACTCCGAAATCTAATCAGTTCATCTGCTGATTACAATGATGACTCCATATCAATCCTACAAACGTTTCGCTGTCTGGTGTCTGTTCACAAAGGTGTCTGTAGTGCAAGTCCAGAGGAGGGGTTGTGAAATTTTTGAGTCACAGCCAGACACAAATGGATGAGAAACACCAGAGTGAATAAATTCATTGGGTAAAAAAAAAACGGGAGATGGTAAGAGACGGAAAATGATATTTTGAAAATCAGCTGAGAGTTGACGGCTGACTCGATCATGCAGCGTGACTGACTGTGAAGCTGTATCACCGAAACAACCCTACCCTAAAACAGCGCAATTAGGTAATTAAATATGCGATTAAGACGTACCTGAGGAGAGCAGCTTGCGACAACAGTCAGAGAACCCGTAGAGCACGGCTAAGTGCAGTGGGAACATCCCATGAATCCCTTGCCTGTGAGAAAGAAGGTTACACACTTCATGGCAATCCATTTCTTGTGCACACTTCAAGATCACACTTTGTTTTATGTAAGTAAACACACACACACACCTGGCTGTATCAGCACCATTTGTCATTAAGGTGCTGATGAGCAGCTCATGGCCATACATAGCAGCAACATGAAGAGGAGTATTGCCATATCTGTCCACACAGTCTATCTCCCCACCTGAGAGAGAGAGAGAGAGAGAGAGAGTAAATACAAGGGAGAGGCTAAAAAAAAAAACAAGTGTGTGTGAAAGAAAAAGAAAGGCTATTTCACCGTTCTGAATGAGGATCTGGGAGCGAGTGAAGCGTCCGTGGATTGCTGCCATGTGGAGGGGGCTCTTGCCTTCTTTGCTCTTAACAAAGTGATAAATTCAGAATTAAATCAAAGCGAGTACAGGAAGTGGTTTCTGCACCTGTACACTGTTTAAAGAGAATGCATCTAACGTCCTAAGAAACAGAAAAACGTTTCTAAGGTGTCGTGACTGCAGCAGACCTGCATGTTGACGTCAGCCCCGTTGTTGACCAGCAGCTCCAGGCAGAGGGCGCCGTTGGTGGACACGGCAGCCAGGTGCAGGGGGCTGAAGCCTCGCTGGTTGGGCTGGTTAACATTGGCGCCGCGGTTAACCAGCTCATTAGCGACTGCTTCCTGCCCCATATAGCAGGCTACGTGTAGAGCGGTGTTTCCAAAAGCGTTGGGCTCATCGATCTGGGTGGGACACAAACACACCATGACATCACCATCACTCTTTGAAAATTACTCTCACAAGTTCTAATACACATATTTTAGAGACATTTAAACTAAGATCTTGATAAAGATGCCGTTCACCAGCATGTTAACATTACGCTATGTTTCACTCTACATCAAAACGACAACCTCCAATTCCCAGTTGGCCAAGCATACACATATATGTTGCGGGATCAGTAAACACCAAGTTAATCCCTTTGCATAAGTACTTTCTATATCACAGCGCTGCTGACTGGTCAGAAGTTGCTGATTAACTTTCTATAACAGCAGCTCTGCCAATACTGCCACCAGCAAGACCAATTAGCAGTATTATATTAATGCGTTCGTTCTAATGCATTACCGTTTCTATAGTAACAGCTCATGCAGAAGGGTTTGTACGGTAGACACGTAAAAATTGTTAGTGCTGGTAAACAATCCACTTTGGGGTGGTAACGGCAACTTCACGTTGTTGATTATTTCCCTGTAACAACATACCCCAAAGTGTTACAGTCACCGAACACTTTATTAGGAACACTGTACTAATACTGTGTAGGACCTTCCTTTGCTTTCAAAACAGCTTCAATTCTTCATAGCATGGATTCCACAAGATGCTGGAAACATTCCTTTGAGATTCTGGTCCATGTTGGCATGGTTGTATCACGCAATTCCTGCAGATTTTTCATGCTGCGAATCTCCTGTTCTACCACATCCCAAAGGTGTTTGACTGGATTCAGACCCAGTGACTGGGAAGGCCACTGAACTCATTGTCGTGTTCATGAAGCCAGTTTGAAACGACTTTTGCTTTGTGACATGGTGCATTACCATTCTGGAAAAAGCCATCAGAAGATGGAAAATTTTGGTTGTGAAGGGATGCACATGGTCAGCAACAATACTCAAATAGGCTGTGGCATCCAAGCGATAACTGATTAGTATTAGCAGGCCCAAAGTGTGCCAAGAAAACATTCCCCACACCATTACACCACCTCCACCTGCCTGGACTGTTGACACAAGGTAGGTTGGGTCCATGGATTCATGCTGTTGGTGTCAAATTCTGACCCTACCATCTGTGTGCCTCAGCAGAAATCCAGACTAATCAGATCAGGCTACGTTTGTCCAGTCTTCAACTGTCCAGTTTTGGTGAGCCTGTGCCCACTGTAGCCTCAACGTTCTGTTCTTGGCTGATAGAAATGGATCCCGACATGGTCTTCAGCTGTTGTAGCCCATCCGCCTCAAGGTCTGACATGTTGTGCATTCTGAGATGCTTTTCTGGTCACCAAAATTGTACAGACTGGATACCCGAGTTACTGTAACATTTCTGTCAGCTCCAACCATTTTGGCCATCCTCCACTGACCTCTTTCATCAACAAGGCATTTTTGTCCACAGAACTGCAGCTCACTGGATGTTTTTTCCTTTATTGCACCATTCTGAGTAAACGCTAGAGACAGTTGCGGGCGAAAATCCCAGGAGGTTAGCAGTTCTAGAAACACTCAAAACAGCCCGTCTGGCACCAACAATCATGCCACGGTCAAAATCACTGAGATCACATTTTCTCCCTTTTCTGATGGTTGGATGTGAACCTTACCCGAAGCTGCCGGCCCATATCTGCATGATTTTATGCATTTCACTGCTGTTACATGATTGTCTGATTAGATAACTGCATGGATGAAGAAGATTAAAGATGACGCCAGCGCCTGCGAAGATTTTGGACGATACCAACATCAAATCACCACATCACAAGTTCTGCACGTGTTGCTCCTGGGGTGGCAATGGGCCTGACCCGTTCTGCTCTTTTAGCCGGCCTGGTCCGTCCTGGTGCCCTGCTTCTGAGGTTCTCATCGCTGGGGGTCGCTCGCTGTTGCTGAGGATGGGCCCATATGGACAGCCTCCACAAACAATTCACAAACAGACTTTGCGCTCGGGTCGCCATCGGTAGACTGTTCATGATTTCAGCAAAATAGACTTCATGTTGAGACTGTGTTGAATCTCCTGACTACACAGTTACACTTTATATCATGTATCATACAGTTATAGAAGGGATTTACTTATAATTACACTATCTGGTGTCACCCAGATGAGGATGGGTTCCCTTTTGAGTCTGGTTCCTCTCAAGGTTTCTTCCTCATGTCGTCTCAGGGAGTTTTTCCTTGCCACCGTCGCCACTGGCTTGCTCATTGGGGATAAATTTATCGATTTAAAATTTAGACCCAAAATTTATGCATCTCTGTAAAGCTGCTTTGTGACGATGTCTATTGTTAAAAGCGCTAAACAAATAAAATTGAATTGAATGAGTAGATGTACAGGTGTTCCTAATGAAGTGCCGGTGAGTGTATATCGCTTACGTAACACAATAGAAACAGTACTCATTACATGTCATGCTCACTTAGTCAAATGTTTTGCTTTCGGTTTTTATTAACGAGCAGTAAAGCCTTGTGTGTTTAGACGAACAGTAAAGTCGTGTTTATCTTTTACAGCATTGAGATCAGTTTGCTGACCTCGGCTCCGTTGCGCAACAAGTACTTGACCACGTCGACGTGTCCACTGGCGGCAGCAGCGTGCAGAGGAGTGTAGCCTCGCTTGTCCTTACAGCTCCTATCTGAACCTTGAGACACCAGTAACTTCACCACCTCCAGATGACCTGGAGCAGACATATAAACATAAGTTTAAAAGAAATTCAAGTGCGACGTATCACACATGTATATGGAACAGTGAGTTACACCAGCGTTCAAGTGAGGCTGCTGCAATCCTACAGTATGACTCATATAAACTACAGGACGGGTCATATAAACTCAATGATTACAGAAAGAGAAATGTATTGAGAAATGAGTCACCGAGGTAAGCTGCCCAGTGGATGGGTTGCCTCTCCTTCTTATCACTGGCACTCAGATTGGACCCTCTGTTCAGCAGCAATTTAACCATCTGAAAAATAAATAAAAAAAATTTGGGGGAAAAAACAAAACAAAAAAACATTTGGTCTAAAATAAGCTGATGATTATTAGAATGCAGACATGTAGAAACAGAGAGCCATCATTCACGGCTACACTCTGCTATGGGTGTGGCTTTTGTCCATCTGTTCATGTTTTTATTCTACAGGGTGTCCCAAAGGTCTCCATACATAGAGGAAATTAACACTTTTTAGCAAAATGTTTATATATACAAATATATATATTTGTTGTTTTTTTTCAGATAGTCTTTAAGAATGCCTTTGACCGAAGAAGAAGAGCGTATTGAAATCATTCTCGTGGCTGGATCAGGAAGCTGTCGCAAGGTTGCGATGGACTCGAACAGGAAACATGACAAGCACATCTCACACACACTCTCACACGACACTGTTGCTAAACTTATTAACAAGTTCAAAAAGACTGGATGTGTTGCGGACCGACCGAGAAGTGGACGTCCACTGTATGGAGACTTTTGGGACACTCTGTATTTTTAAACTTGCCTCCGAAATGTTTATAACATCTACTTTCTTGCCAAGTGGATATCAAACAAGAAATGATGACAAAACATGACATTCGTTCGTTTATACTGTCATAAATACAGTGTAACTTCCAGCATGCGTTACTTACACATTTTGTGCAACGAGTTAATGGTGGAAAAATGTTACTCAACACTAAGCTAGCTGGCTATAAATTGTTAAACAGTATGTACTACAGGTAGTGGCCTCAACACACTATTATTCAGATGATTCTACTATGTTGTCTCGTTGCAGCGCACGTTCACATTAATTTACACATTCTGTAAATAAATTATTATTTTAGGAGGACATTTTCTTCTTTGCTCACACAGAACTTCATTCTTGCTAAACAGTGCATTTATTTGTTCTGTAATTTGGTGGGAAGATAGTGGACTCATCTTCATTGTGGAATCTGCACCATTACCGAGTTGTGAAGTTGTTTTATTCCTCTAATGTGATAACGATAGCCAGGAATTGTCTTTGGTGTGTTTTGGTGTATTTTAATACTCTCTCATATCGGCACTGGCCAAATATGGCTGCTGCCTTGTTTCATTCCTGCCTGTGCGAACTTGCAAATAACATTATTACTATGATTTCACTATTACTATATACACTACAAAATATTCTGTCACTACACCAGTAATATCTAGAATTCGCAGCATAACCGTTGTGTAGCGACCTCGCGCATCCTGCCCACGCCCTGTGCAGCGCATCCGCTCTCGTCTCACAACGCTGAAAGCCTGTGTACTGCGTTTGAACCACGTCTAAAAACGATTCAGAAACGTGTCGAGTGTTGGTCGTCTTGGAAAACAAATATATAGTAGAAATAAGCCGTATAATAAACAAGCAGTCTCTGTTAGTCCTTCTTTGTTCTAGAGATCAAATCCGGTTCTTGGGGTTAATCAATAAAACATATTACATTTTATTTATTGCTGAAAGTAAAAGGTTTTGCTTGTGTAATTAATATCCAGTAAATGTGACTCATTTCTCTCGGAATGTGTGTTGACTTGGCAGCTGTGTGAACGGCGAAAGAAGTTACAACTCGCAAGTTGAGACTACAGAAGTGACCGAAACAGAAGCGGGTGTCTGACCTCGTGGCAGCCGCTCTGAGCGGCGTGGTGGAGGGCGGATCTGCCTGTGCGGTCGGCCATGTTCACACTGCTGATGTGGGTCAGCAGAGCTTCAGTGCAGCGCATGGCTCGGTTTGCCGAAGCGACGTGCAGCGCCGTCTGCCAGTACTTATCCCTCGCCGTCACGTCGGCCCCTTTTCGCAACAACAGCCCCACTGCCCTCTGGGAAATAAGGCAAAAGAGCATGAGATATGTTTGGATCACAATCGGACATCTCTTTTCACGTCGATTCAGGCGACTCACCTCATTCCTGGAGGCTGCTGCTCGGTGTAATGGAGTCAGCCACATGTGGTCCTTTGCATTAACATTCGCACCTAAAGAATGAAACGAGCAGGATGATGACGGAGTGATACATCAGCGAACAGGAAAAGCAGTGTGTAGAAATATGAAGCGAATAATCACCTGCTGTGATGAGGAGGTCCATGATGTGGACGTCTCCCAACCAAGCAGCAGCGTGCAGAGGTGTGCGTCGCTCCTGGTCCTTAAACACAACAACAAAAATCCGTTATACTTTATGAAAGAAGATGCCTTCTGTGTCCTGCTTGACCTTCTTCACTTCACTGTGAAGATTAAGTGTTAAAACACCCCTTCAATAATCTCATTAGAGGCATAAGACAATCTAATAGCGCAGGACTGGGTTTGGATTCAAATGTTCTGTTTCTTTTTGATACCGATGAAACTGCGCGACTACAAAAATACGGCAGAGGCGATGACTTGGAATATACACTATATGGCCAAAAGTATGTGGACACCTGTCCATCACAGCCACATGTGGTTCTTCCACAAACTGTTGCCTGCAAAGTTTGAAGCACACAATACTACAGAATGTCTTTGTATGCTGAAGTGTTATAATTCCCCTTCACTGGAACTAAGAGGCCCGAACCTGTTCCAGCATGACAATGCCCCCGTACACAAAGCGAGCTCCATGAAGGCATGGTTTGCCAAGGTTGGAGTGGAAGAACTTGAGTGTCCTGCACCTCAACCACACTGAACATCTTTGGGAGGATGAATCCTCACCTGATATCAGTGCCTGACCTCACGAATGCTCTTGTGGTGCTCCAGAAACTAGTGGAAAGCCTTCTCAGAAGATTGGAGGTTATTATAACAGCAAAAAGGGGACCAAGTCTGGAATGGGATGTTCAATAAGCGCATATTATGGGTGTAATGGTCCACCATGTCCACCAACTTTTGGCTATATAGTGTATTAATGTGTCAGGGTTAAAGTGTGTCCATCTAAAACGCGACCAAATTATACATTATTAATTACCACGATTTATATATTTAAAAAAATACCAACAGAGAACATTATTCAGAAGCTCTGAGAAGGTCAGAATGCTGACAGGACAAAACTGTGGTCTGTTAAAGTTCTCATTTGTATACTGCAGGTATTCCATAGTGCAAATACGCAACACCATGGAACACTGCACACCTTCACAGCATTGACTAAAACAGCAGTGGATCAGAAAATGTCAAAGCCTCTTCGCCGATATCAGTGTTGCACAGTTTTCCTTTTTTTTATGCAAAGCCGTGTCACTCGCTCACTCCGTGTTAGTTTAGAATGAACTACAGGAGCATAAAGATAAACAGAGCATTGACACACACACACACACACACACCAGTTTCAAATCAGTAATCTGTATTGTACTGTAAAATTTTAAAAAATGAATTAATCAATGCATCTTTAGCGCTATTCCACTTCCGACATTAAACCACATCCCAGCATTCATTCTGACAAAAGTGAAAACATACCAGTGCATTGACTTCATCTTTCTTGTGCAAATATAACTGAACTTCATCTGCATTCCGATTAAATACGGCCTGGACCAGAGGTGGCTGAGGGACACAAAGAAGGACATGGTTAGAAATACGGAGATTAACGCTGCGCAAATACGCAAGATGCAAAACATTCACCGAACGCACAATGCTTCACACAGCACACGCCCCAATCCCCAAGATCATACATCATGTGATGCACTGTTACTAGGGGTGTGGACGATACACTTGACGATACACTGCAAAACAATGCAGGTGCATTTTGAAATGTTTTAAATAATCATCTAGTGATCAATGTCACTTCAGTTCTACTTCGAGTATGAATTATCATATGCAGTAAAAGAGAGAACAGTATGCATTCAAGCACTGTAAAAGGTTTTGCCACAAACTCAACCGACTGGCTTCTCTCCTGTACAATTTCACACAAGTCTCTTCAGACCTTATAACTGTGAATGAACCATGCATGAGCTTCTAACTTCTAACTGAAGCTGTGTGTGACCTTCTAACTGAACTCCTTTCTACAAATTGAACAAAAAAAACAGTATAAATAACAAAAATAAATAGCACTAAGTTTTTCTTAGTCTTATTATTATTATTTTTTTTAAGTGCAAACAATAAGTGCAAGCATAATCAAAATAGTACTCTCTCAATACTCAAAAGTGCAAACAGAGACTGACCAAACTTTTCTTCAAGCATGATACAGAGCTAAGAGCCCGGCTTAAGACATGGTCATGTTCTTTTTCAAGAATATAAGCATGTCCACGTTTTCTGGCAGCAGCTGAGACCTTTGGGTGGTAACTACGTCTCCTGCGGTTGAAAACATAGTGCTCATGTTACCCGCGGTGTACGGCGCGATTTCCTTACAGTGCTTACATACTGTTTGTGTCTTGTCTGTCACTCTGTCGCCGTTTACTGTTTCCACAGGGCACCCTGTGACACAAACGGATTTATAAGTGGCGGGGCCATCTTCTTTGCTAATTTCACCCTCACACTCCATCATGCTGATATCACGAGACAGCTTTTCACCTCGATGAGAAATATCGTCACCCGGGAGTTGAGACTGGTCAGGGTGCTTAACCCTTATCCACTGCCGAAAGCACCTACAATGGGCACGTGAGCATCAGAACTGAACCATGGAGAAATGGAAGAAGGTGGTGTGGTCTGATGAAGCACGTTTTCTTTTACGTCATGTGGACGGCCGGGTGCGTGTGCGTGTGTCTTACCTTGGGGGGTGGGAAGGCAAGCCGGCAGAGACAGTGAGATGCTCTGGGCAATGTTCTCCTGGGAAACCTTGGGTCCTGGCATTCATGTGGATGTTACTTTGACACGTACCACCTACCTAAACATTGTTGCAGACCGAGTACACCCGTTCATGGCAACGGTATTCCCCAATGGCAGTGGCTTCTTTCAGCAGGATAATGCTCCCTGACACACTGCAGAAATTGTTCAGGAATGGTTTGAGGAATATAAAGAGTTCAAGGTGTTGACTCGGCCTCCGAATCCCCCAGATCTCCATCCGATCGAGCATCTGTGGGATGTGCTGAACAAACAAGTCCAATCCATGGAGGCCCCACCTCGCAACTTACAGGACTTAAAGGATCTGCTGCTAACGTCTTGGTGCCGGATACCACAGCACACCTTCAGAGGTCTTGTGGAGTCCATGACTTGACGGGTCAGAGCTGTTTTGGTGGCACGAGGGGGATCTACACAATATCAGGCAGGTGGTTTTAATGTTATGGCTGATCGGTGTATAGCTATAACAACTATTAACTAATAGCTATATAGCTATTGGTTTACTGTCTGTGGGTTCTCCGGTTATCTCCACCTCCCAGAAACATGACAGTAAGTGAGCTAGTGACTCTAAATTGCCTCTAATTGTAAATAAGTGTGTGTGTGTGTGTGTGTGTGTGTGTGTATGGTACGCTGGCCAACAGGGACCAACGTGCTGCATATACAGAAAAACACATTCAAATGCCGATCCCCTGCAATAAGCCGAAAACACAACGGAAATGGTCTACAACAAAACAGAAACATTTCTGAGGGATGCGAGATGGAAATACCCGGCGGAGCGCTCGAAAAAGAGGCAGGACTCATAAGCCGAATAAGTTTCCTTAAGATTTAACAGTCAAATTCATTTTTTCTGGTTTTGTCTTAATGGGAACGAGTTTCGTTTTGATCTCAAGGTGTCCATGCAAGTTGTTTTTATGTGATTAAATAATGATACTGGGGGTAAAATAAATGAAGGAGGCTAATATGAACACATTGGTCAGACGAGTAACTTGAATAATTCGATAAGCGCGTCCCCCGGGAACATTTCCGTTTTGTTGTCAACCGTTTTCGGCTTATCGCAGGGTGTCTGACTTTGCACGTGTTTTCTCGGCGAGTTTTGCAGCGCTCAGAAAAATCTGCAGCGGTTTCCAAACCACTGTGCATGTGCTGTCAGTTCGGCGCATCCGTTTTCTGCATTTGCAGCACGTTTGGCTCGTGTCAGTTACCGTACCATGGCGCCCTGTGGCGAGGGTGGGGCGTACTCCCACCTCACGCCCCATGTTCCCGGGACAGGTGCCAGATCCACCACGACCCTAACCAAGGTAAAGCTCTTAAAAAAAAAGAAGAATGAACAGTTCCGGTTAGGTAAGACTTTGTAACTCGTCCTCCATACAAGTCCCTGTGAATGGGCTGTCGCTATGGAAACGATAACGTGTTATAAACAGCGCGTTAATACAGTATACACCTGTGACTTGCAGCCGGAACTACTTTCAGAGCTGCTGTTAGAGAAAATCAATCACCTATCAGACTTGAGAATTAAACGAGGCTGGAGGGAAAAATTATAAAGAAGTTCTGAACTGAATGAAGCTGGATTATATAACAGCAGTTACATAACAGTGATACTATAATATATATTTATATTTATATATTTATATATATATATATATATTTATATATTTATATATATATATATATATATATATATATATATATATATATTTATATATTTATATATATATATATATATATATATATATATATATATATATAACACGCCCATTAAATAACAAACATGTATAATTGCCCATGTTAGGCAATTTGCTCATTATCATTATTATTATTAATAATATTATTATTATTTCTTACAAAATGTTCTTTGTGCTTCAGGTTTGTTTTTGTTTTGTTTTTTTGCTAAAACAATTTCACGCCGTCAGAAAGCGAAAGGAAAAAAAGCCCAATATTTCGGGTTGGGTTAATGTTAGCAAAAGCTAGCAACCCGGCTAACATCCGCGCTCAACAATCCAGCACCCATTTTAACATCACTGTATATTTAGCAAAATAATGTAACACCTTCACATCCTGTGTGAAACTGCAAATAAAAGACATAAAACGACTTAACCAAGCTCACAGGCAGCCGCATGCGCCAGAACACCAAAGCGTAAACAATCGTAGCTTGGTACGCCGTTAGCTTGTTAGTTAAGCAACGCTAAGCTAAGCTAAGCTACGCGTACGCGGAGCCTTGCAAATTATTAGCGCGTTTTGCCATACCTGGTCAGAAATGTTTAACACCACCATCTCCCAGTGCCAGTGAGGGACGAAGCTCCCTCATTAGGATAGACGACACTATTGCAAAAACACTACAAGACAGTCTGAGATTAAACGCATGAAAAGCAGAAAACGAAAACAGACAGTGACACCAGAGGGGGAAAAACTCGTAATGGCTACCGAAGTTCTTCTTCTTCGTCTCTTTCCTTAGCTGGAGCGTGTTGCGCGCAATCGTGTAGTTTTATATGTCACAGCGCCATATAGTGGCCCGGAAGGTTTGAACTTTCCCATTCAGCATCAACATCAATATTATAATGAATGAATAAATGAACAAACCAACCAACAAACAAACAAATAAAACAAATAAATAAATACATACATACATGTATTGCTTGGATCTGTCTAAAAGACTAAGGATGTTGTTTTGCACTTTTTCTTTTCATATAAAATTCTGAAATAGTGAATGAGCTCCATATTAAACATGAAGACCAAATAAACATTTATGAATTTTTATCTTTAATCTATACACACTTTATAAGTTTATAAGTTGGTATCTTTTATACAGACCATTAAAATATGTTAATATGTCTTTTTTTTCTCCACACAAAGAAAGTTTGAAAGGTGTGTAGGATTAAGCACAGCTAAAATGTCATTTTATTAAACATAAGTCCAATGCTTGTTGAATTGTATATTATTTTTATTGTATTTTGTTGTGTTCATGTTCCCTGAGGTCCACGTTTTTAATCTCAGTTTATTATTATTATTATTATTATTATTATTATTATTATTATTATTATTAAAGGCAGCAGAAAATGAATTGTAAGAAATCTGACCATTAAAAAAAGAAAAGCTTTTAATTAAGACGATCTGTTTCAAAAACAAAGCTGTTCCCGTTAATTAAATTTCAGTGAACTGAACCACACAGTCTAGTGGGCGTGGTCTTTAGATGTGACGAATGCGGAAGTATCTATGGCTACGTCCGGGATCGCATACTACAGTACTAAATAGTATGCGCATATTTCGACAGCACTAGTTGCCATAGTTACCCTTGCCTGGCGTACTATTTTGTCGTCACTCGTTAGTACGGAAGTGCGCGGTTTGGGGCGGAGCCTTGTTTATGGTTGACGCTCAGCTTTACGGCACTGCTGTTCATTTTGTTTGTTTTGTTTGTTATTATTTTACAAAATGAGCGCGGATAAAGCAAAGAATATCAGCGCCATCCCTATAGACGGATTCAGCAAAGTTCGCATTACATCAACGTGGACTTTTCTACAGTCTGTAAGAGGACATTAGTTCAGTAATAGTTCAGGGTTAGCTATAAGCTAGCTAGGATGTGTTGTCGTTGGTGGTTGTTTATTCAAGCAGTAATTCATTTAGCAGATATTTCACTACATCACAATAAATAATCTCTCTCTCTCTCTCTCTCTCTCTCTCTCTCTCTCTCTCTCTCTCCACACAGATCCAGTGGTCTGAGCCATGGCTCATTGGCCTGATTTCTTTTCACATCCTGTGCTTTGCTTTTACTATCCTGACCTGCAGGTACTACAGACTCCAGATCTTCCATTTCCTCCTGATGGGTGAGTTATTTCACTGTGATTAAAACTGATTTAAAAATGAGAGAAAGAAGGTTACAAATAAAAATTCTGTTGTCATGCTCAGTTGCGATGGTGTACAGTGCGGAATATGTGAACGAGGTAGCAGCCATGAACTGGAGGTAAGATGAGGTTTTTTCCATCCTTCAGATCTGAACACTGTTTCCTTCTGATCAGTTATTATCTGGATTATCGTTTCAATTTTTCAGATCATTTTCCAAGTTCCAGTACTTTGACTCCAAGGGGATGTTCATATCCTTGGTGTATTCTGCACCACTCCTGTTCAACACTATCATTATCGTGGTAAGATTTTGTCTCCCTTCAGTGTCTTTAACTGATGTACAATTAAAGCTGTACTAGAAGAGCATCTCATTACATGATTAACTATCTGATATGTGAAAGATACATTTGAAGCAGCTAATGATAATACACCGTGGAGCTATTTAAAGTGTTATTTTTGAGAAGCGCAGTACTGGACATGCATTGATGATACAGATGACAGACATGCAGGCAACACCTTCTTTGCTAGGACTGATGGACACGTAGGCCACACCTCCACTAGGACTGACAGATGCAGAGGCCATACCTGTTTTGCTGAGATTGACACACAGAGGACACACCTCTTTCACTGAGACTGACACACAGAGGCCATGCCCCCTTATCTGAGACTGACACACAGAGACCACACCTCTCTCACTGAGACTGACACACAGAGGCCACACCTCTTTCACTGAGACTGACACACAGAGGCCACACCTCTTTCACTGAGACTGACACACAGAGGCCACACCTCTTTCACTGAGACTGACACACAGAGGCCACACCTCTTTCACTGAGACTGACACACAGAGGCCACACCTCTTTCACTGAGACTGACACACAGAGGCCATGCCCCCTTATCTGAGACTGACACACAGAGGCCACATCTCTTTCACTGAGACTGACACACAGAGGCCACATCTCTTTCACTGAGACTGACACACAGAGGCCACACCTCTTTCACTGAGACTGACACACAGAGGCCACGCGCCCTTATCTGAGACTGACACACAGAGGCCACACCTCTTTCACTGAGACTGACACACAGAGGCCACGCGCCCTTATCTGAGACTGATACACAGAGGCCACACCTCTTTCACTGAGACTGACACACAGAGGCCACGCGCCCTTATCTGAGACTGACACACAGAGGCCACGCCCCCTTATCTGAGACTGACACACAGAGGCCACACCTCTTTCACTGAGACTGACACACAGAGGCCACGCCCCCTTATCTGAGACTGACACACAGAGGCCACACCTCTTTCACTGAGACTGACACACAGAGGCCATGCCCCCTTATCTGAGACTGACACACAGAGGCCACACCTCTTTCACTGAGACTGACACACAGAGGCCACGCCCCCTTATCTGAGACTGACACACAGAGGCCACGCTCCCTTATCTGAGACTGACAGACAGAGGCCACGCCCCCTTATCTGAGACTGACACACAGAGGCCACACCTCTTTCACTGAGACCGACACACAGAGGCCACACCCCCTTATCTGTGACTGACACACAGAGGCCACACCTCTTTCACTGAGACTGACACACAGAGGCCACACCTCTCTCACTGAGATTGACACACAGAGGCCATGCGCCCTTATCTGAGACTGACACACAGAGGCCACACCTCTTTCACTGAGACTGACACAGAGGCCACACCTCTTTCACTGAGACTGACACACAGAGGCCACACCTCTCTCACTGAGATTGACACACAGAGGCCATGCGCCCTTATCTGAGACTGACACACAGAGGCCACACCTCTTTCACTGAGGCAGTGTCCATACAGTTTTTTTTTTTTTTTTTTTTAATACCTGGAGATATCGGGACAGATTTGAGTTTTGTTGTTAGAAGGATTCAGATTCGCCGTCGTAAAGGAACTGAAGTGATGTTGAGCTTGCTGCATGTGATTCAGGCCGTGTGGGTGAGGAGGACATTTGTGACCATGACAGAGCTGAAGATGCTGCAGCTGAAGAGGAAAGCTGCCAGAGAAAGCGCCAAGAAAACCCAGTAGAGAGAGAATAATGTGGACTGAACCAAACTCGGACTCATTCCCCACTAAAGCGTGCCGAGATACTAGAACTCAGCAGATGACATCCTTCAAAGGCTGACCACAGCACTCATCAGTTCATGGCTAAAGAAAGCTGACGGATCATTACACATCCTGGGGAGAAATGTCTGTCTAAATACCCCACACACCTGGAGCTGAGAATTGTAGCTACCCCTCAAGTGGACTGATGGAGACAGAAAAGCTCTGATTGTCAACCATAACTCTTAAAACGCAGACTTTTTAAACAGTTTTGTCATATATGCATGGGGAAATCGAAATCATGTGTATAAATAACGTTTGTGTCAATAAACCGATCTGTTTTTATGATAAACGTGGTTGTGGTTTGGTTTGGAGAACTCCTTCCTGAAGAGGGCGATACTGCATCAATATTTCAGCACCTCCACCAAGTCTAATGGTCATCCTGTTGCGTGGACACCAAGATTTGATTTCTACAATAGCTTCCATTAAGAGTTGTAGAAGAGTAACTTGACGTTTGTGATATATACAGTGAATTAACCAGAATTATACAGAACTGTGTTCAGGCAAAAAATGAAATGTATCTAAATTTCTCCTCACTCCAGAAACAACAATGTTGGTGTCTCTAGTTTTCCACTCAAGATGATAATGTTGCTAAGAAGTAATGGGAGATTATAGCCTCCAGTTCAGCACAGTGCAAACTTATATAATGTGACCAATGATTTAAATGTTGCTATTTGACAGATATGAGTCAATATTCCAGTGATTTGGCCATTATGGTGGAAACGCATTCACTCCCCCGCTTAGGTTCCACAGAGTTATAACTGCCCCTAGTGTTCAAAAAAGGGAACTGCAACAAGCGACACTTGATAACTTCTACAAAATAGAGTTCATGTGAAAACTATAATGAAATTCCTAGTTGCACAATTGTACTTTTTGACCATGTAGTACGCAGTTACAGAAGGGGATTATTTATAATCGCACTATTCATTTTCTCCCAGATGAGGATAGGTTCCCTTTTGAGTCTGGTTCCTCTCAAGGTTTCTTCCTCATATCACCTCAGGGAGTTTTTTCCTTTCCACCGTCGCCTCTGGCTTGCTCATTCGGGATAAAGTTATAAATATAAATTGTATATCCCCAATCTATATATTTCTGTAAAGCTGCTTTGTGACAATGTCCATGGTTAAAAGCTGCCAAATGCCATAAATGTAATGTAAATGTAAAAGCGCTGTACAAATAGAATTGAATTGAAATCGAATTGAATTAATGACAGGGTCATTGTATTATTTGGAAAAAGATGACTAGAATCTGGGTCATGCGTCTTGTTTTGGGGTTGTTGTTTTTTTACGCCAAATTGGGCTCATTTGAAAATACTCCATGGTTGCCAAGATCTTGATCTCATGAATTTAATCTAAGGGAGAGGGAAAGGAGGATTATGCAGTGGATAAAGTCTGAAATGAAATCAGAAATTGTGTGCACCATGGGGACCTTGTTTCCCATGCAGAGGCTGAGAAAACGACGAGAAAAAAAATGCATCTCTCTTTTTGCAGTGCCTGAGTTTCAGGTATTTTGTGTGGTTTTCCAAATGTATTTGGGCTGGGATTTTTGCTGAACCTGTCAGCCCTGGTTAATGATATCTTTAGGAAGCACACCTGCTGTGTCAAAGACATTTCAACATATGTACATCTAAAAACAAGCTCAAAACAAGCTGGTAGACTGGGTTTGTCAAGAAATGACTCAATAGTAGCCTATAGCATAAGTCAAGTGTGACAGCCTCAGGGCTTCAGCTTGCTTATAGCTCGTCCATCACTTTACGTTTCTGTATGAGTCCATCCAGCTCCAGCTGTAAGCCATTTGCTTATCTGCTTGCCATATTGTATGTGCTCTACATACATGTCCGGCATGTCCAAGACGTGATGATGTATAATCAGTTCTGGACCTGTCAGCGCTTGGTCCAATTTCTGGTCCAAATCCGGCATAGTTTTAAAGCCAGGAGGCTCTATCGGAGTTGGGATTCGGCCCAGTTTGTGTGTGTGATGTTTCCTGAGGCTCGGTTGCAGTGATTGATGCTGCCGTGCCGTGCCAGACGGAGTGCTCTGGGACCAGGGGTTAAAGCAGGTGTGCTGAGGAGGTGAGGAGGTTTTTCACAGAAACGTGATCACAAAAGATTTCATCTTTACATTCATCTTTAGATAGGCTCTTATAATATAGCACAGCACTGGTGAATTCTCAATTCTGATGCATGGCTTAATTTCCTTTAACAGCAGCTCTATCAGTCACAGGCTTCGCTCGTTCTAATACGTGATCGTTGTTGTAGTAACAGCTTACACAGGGACCTGTATTGAGGACGCTCCGCATTAATGGATTTAAAGGTGCAATAGTCAGTTTTTCTTTTATTCCTTACTTGTACAAATAAGCTGGAAGATATGTAGAACATGATCAGAAACAACGGATTAAGCCATGGCTTTAGCAGGAGTTGTATTAAGTCACTGCGAAAACCCATTTGGAAAACTGATTACCGAGCCGGAATGCTTGTTTGTGTTTGGATGCGCCTGCTGTCATTTTACAGACACTCTACTCCTCTAGCCACTGTAGATCCTGAGGGCGGAGCTTCGTGGACATGGGCGGGAATCATCCAAATGCCGAACCCACCTAACCGTTATGGTGCGTTCAAATCATGTCGGAAAGATCATATTTATGAGCTGAACGCACATGAACGCCACCACAAAGTCGTAATTACGACTGGGAAAGTCTGGATTTTCTTTGAGCCACGAGTTTCCAAGTTCCAAGGGGGCGTGTCAGTAAGAAAACATGGTGGAATCAATGGAAGAAACGTCTGTAATTGACGGTGAATTTGTTGAAATTGAACGTTTACTCGCCTCAGAAGCTGATTTCAGTTATTATGTGTTTAGTACATTATTAAAATACAAGCAAATTGCTTCACATGTCTTTGTCAGGCTTTTTTATTTACAATAAAACAAGCTAATTGCCTGCACAAAATACAATAGCATTGTACAATTACGATATAATATGTAACGATGAAGTTGACAGCGGCTTCATAAATTGATTAAAAACATAAAAAAGCAAAACACACTTGATTCACATCCTTTGTTCTTCATTTTCTAGAAGTAGAATTAAAAAAACCTTGCTTTATTTTTTTGTAGTTAATTAAGAGAAGGTCCACCGCCGTCTCGCTCCGACCAAAGTGACGTGAACGCACCTGACGTCGTGATTACGACTTCTTAACTCGTACATACGAACTTCCCAGGAGGACTTGAACGCACCATTAGACCTAATCTTGAAAACTCCTGTCAGCCAAGGACAAGAATCTGATGCTACAATGGGGACAGTCTCACTGCAACTGGACAGATTGGAAAATGTTTTTCTGTCCAGTGCTCTTGAGCAGGTGTACATGTGTTCCTAATAAAATGGCCGACGAGTGTTTGCCTAATGTGCTTATTATAAACGTTTGACAGCCCCTGTCATATTGTATGTATGAGACGTATGAGACATAACCACATTAATAAACAGAATTTAGCAAACTCTCTCTCTCTCTCTCTCTCTCTCTCTCTCTCTTTCGGAATAATTCGCAGCTTCCCAGCTCTCCACAGCTGCAGATCACTCTGTTTTGAAAGCTTTGGACTGGAGCTAATTTATCATCTGCAAACCGTCCTCCTCGCAAAACTCCTGGCAGCTACTCACGCTAAAGATCTTATAAAAACAACCCGACATTCTGTCCGTCTCTGCCTTCTTTCTCACTCCACCTCCCGAAGGGGTTTATGTGGTCGGGATTGGATTCAAATGCCTCAGTCTAATTGCAATAGTTAAACTGCTGCTAAATATCTACACATTATTATACTCTGGCCTGTGTGGGACGTGCTCCTTCCAGCCTCCTGGTGGTGCAGAGACCTCTGGGGACTGATGGTCTTGCAACAGTCATTTAAATTATATTTAAATGGTGATAATGACTTCACGTTGTTCTGTGTTCAGTGTTATTTGTTTGCCATCAAAACACAGTGCTCGAATGCACAAAAAAAAATCCTGTGTATCTGAGCAACTGGGAAATCCAGAGAGAAGAGTAGCATGTATAAAAAAATATTTACAGAAGCGGGACAAACAGGGAAATCCGAGACAAAGCTAGAACTAAGTACACGTTTGTATAACTCTTTCTCTGGCTCTCTTTCATAAATGCTTTTACATCAGGAAGTCACCCCGGAGTGCCTCGCCAAGTCCTCCATCTGCAGTATCCTACACACTGCGCAGTTTTGCCCAGAAGCTCCAAATGATTCAGAATCTCGCTTCATCTTTCCATGTGTGTTCCAGCTAACATGCTTTACTGTAAGTGCATATAGCTATCGATCGTCTGCAGGGCCGAAGAGAGTGGAAGCTGCTCAGGAACAACTGGCTCTCTGACTTCCCAGCAGCCCAGGCGGTGACTGCATTCACTGAGACACTCAGCAAGGAGCAGAGTGTACTAATCTGATCCCATGAGAGTAACCAGAGATGCCACACACACACACACACACACACACATACACACACACACACACACGCAGACACAGGATAAGCAAGAAGACTTCCATTAGTGATTCTTCGAAAGCCAAATACACTGATTGTTCTGCCAAACACCCTCTAGTTCAGCTCTCAAGGTCTGTGAGGTCACTTCGGAGGAAAATGACATAAATGTATATATATAAAGAAGTAATTGGAGCAGGGTTAAGTAAGTTACCCCAAAGCCTTCATGAGAAGTGTATCACTGTCTCAGTCTCAGTCAGTAGCTCACACCATGATGTAACACAGATTTATTAGGAATCGCAACACAGCTTCAGGTTTATCGGAATGTAAGGAATATGATCATTGAAAGGAAATGCAGTCACCTGTCAGAACTTTTCCACTCTCTAAAGCTGAGAGCACTAAATGTAAATGCTGATATCATATCATATGAGTCAGGACATCATCAGGCACCTATACAGAACATTTTTGAGTCCTGAGAACCAAATAGTTCCAAACAACAACAACAACAAAAAAGCAGTTCTGGGTTTGCATTTCCACCATACTGTAACCCATCCATCCATCCATTTTCCATACCACTTATCCTACACAGGGTCGCAGGGTCGCCTAGAGCCTATCCCAGGGACCTTGGGGTACAAGGCAGGGCACAATCGCACACTAGGGACAATTCTGGAAATGCCAATCAGCCTATAATGCACGTTTTTGGACCGGGGGTGGAAACCGGAGTACCCAGAGGAAACCTCCGAAGCACGGGGAGAACATGCAAACTCCACGCACGCAGGGTGGAGGCGGGATTCGAACCCCCAACCCCGGAGGTGTGAGGCAACATGCAGTGGATACATTATAAAATCATTCATTCATCTTAAGTAAGCGCTTTATGCTGGTCAGGATCCGGAGCCTATCCAAGGAACACTGGATGTGAGGAGGAAATACACCCTGGATGATACACCAGTTTATTGCACACACATACACATTCATATCTAGGGGCAATATAGAGTAGTTAGTTCAGTCAGCTTTTGGGGAGGTGGGAGGAAACCCACGTGAACACAGGGAGAACATGTGAGACGTTAACCCGAGCTGGGTGACAGTAGTACCTGCTGTGTCACTGTGCCTTGATTACATTTTCTTTTGACGTACTGTACTGTGCAGATATCAGAAATGCTGTAAAGCAAAAATGCCTTCAAAAATAGTGAAAAAAATACTATGAAGAGCAGTAAACAGTAATAAATTAAACAAAGTCAATATTTTGTGTGACACAATTTGCTTAATTTTTTTTTTTTTTTTTAATAGTTGTCTCCGGTACAGTTAGTGCAGTTTTATAAGGAAATGAGCTGGTAAGTTTTACTGAGCATCTTGCAGAACCAGCCACAGTTCTTCTGGAGACTTTGACTTTCGCACTCGCTTCTTATTTTTGCAGCAAAACCCAGCAGCCTTCATTGTGTCTTTTGTCTGAAAAGTGTCTCTTACGTAATATGCTGCTTTCTTTAATTACATACAAAATTTTTTCTGTAACATTTAATTTTGTGCTAGAAAACTAATGTTTGGGAATCTAAAATGTTTTTTGTACTGACTCGATAATGTAAGTAAATAAAGACTTTTGCACAGTTTTCTGTTTCTCAGCAATGAATAAGACATTTGATATATTTTCTAGTAATGCTTATCTATAATCCACGCCAGCTCTTGAGGTGTGAATGTGAAGCAATGAATTTCACTCTCATTTGAACTCGGACTAATACGTGAGAAAGCGCTCATAGATTCTCAGCAGCCCGCAGGTGACCCTTTAACTCTGAAAATATCAACTGATCAAACTCGCGTTCCTAAACTTTTGATTACTTCGTCACATTTCTGAGGATACATGAGATGACATCAGTGCCAGTACTCGCCGTGCACCGAATCCTGAGCTCTGAAGCACACCGACCTCAGGAAAACAGAGTCACCCAGAGGAGTTAAATTCCCCCCGTTCTCTATTTTTATCATGCTGACTCACTTACATGGAAAATCTACCACACCATGTCAGAGACTTTATCAAAGTCAGGCTTCAGTGCAGAAAATCCCCCTTTGGGACTTCCAAAGCATGTGGTGGATGCTGAATGGTACTAAGGTTTCACCTTGTCATCGGGTGATCGTGTGATTATAGCTATGATGATGCCGTAGCTGTACGTTGTCTAGAGAGCATTGATCCTTCTCTAATCACCAGCGCCTCTGAAGTCATGCATATGGATGAGAGCAATTGTCATCAAGTGTTCTCAGCTGTTCTGTTATGGAGCTTGGAAGCTGAGTATATGAATTTGAATTTCTTATACTTGTATTATATCACATTAAATCTAATAATTTTGTCCTCATAGTATTTAATAAATGTACATTTTGCCAATGATTTGAACTTACTTGTGGATAAGATTCACCTTTAAAAGCATCTACTTTGAAACGTAAACACATATACTTTAGACGCATATACAGGTGCATCTCAATAAATTAGAATGTCATGGAAAAGTTCATTTATTTCAGTAATTCAACTCAAGTTGTGAAACTCGTGCATTAAATAAATTCAGTGCACACAGACTGAAGTAGTTTAAGTCTTTGGTTCTTTTAATTGTGATGATTTTGGCTCACATTTAACAAAAACCCACCAATTCACTATCTCAACAAATTAGAATACTTCATAAGACCAATTTAAAAAAAAAAAAAAACATTTTTAGTGAATGGTTGGCCTTCTGGAAAGTATGTTCATTTACTGTACATGTACTCAATACTTGGTAGGGGCTCCTTTTACTTTAATTACTGCCTCAATTCGGCGTGGCATGGAGGTGATCAGTTTGTGGCACTGCTGAGGTGGTATGGAAGCCCAGGTTTCTTTGACAGTGGCCTTCAGCTCATCTGCATTTTTTGGTCTCTTGTTTCTCATTTTCCTCTTGACAATACCCCATAGATTCTCTATGGGGTTCAGGTCTGGTGAGTTTGCTGGCCAGTCAAGCACACCAACACCATGGTCATTTAACCAACTTTTGGTGCTTTTGGCAGTGCGGGCAGGTGCCAAATCCTGCTGGAAAATGAAATCAGCATCTTCAAAAAGCTGGTCAGCAGAAGGAAGCATGAAGTGCTCCAAAATTTCTTGGTAAACGGGTGCAGTGACTTTGGTTTTCAAAAAAAACACAATGGACCAACACCAGCAGATGACATTGCACCCCAAATCATCACAGACTGTGGAAACTGAACACTGGACTTCAAGCAACTTGGGCTATGAGCTTCTCCACCCTTCCTCCAGACTCTAGGACCTTGGTTTCCAAATGAAATACAAAACTTGCTCTTATCTGAAAAGAGGACTTTGGACCACTGGGCAAGAATCCAGTTCTTCTCCTTAGCCCAGGTAAGACGCCTCTGACGTTGTCTGTGGTTCAGGAGTGGCTTAACAAGAGGAATACGACAACTGTAGCCAAATTCCTTGACACGTCTGTGTGTGGTGGCTCTTGATGCCTTGACCCCCGCCTCAGTCCATTCCTTGTGAAGTTCACTCAAATTCTTGAATCCACTTTTTCTTCCACACTTTTTCCTTCCACTCAACTTTCTGTTAACATGCTTGGATACAGCACTCTGTGAACAGCCAGCTTCTTTGGCAATGAATGTTTGTGGCTTACCCTCCTTGTGAAGGGTGTCAATGATTGTCTTCTGGACAACTATCAGCTCAGCAGTCTTCCCCATGATTGTGTAGCCTAGTGAACCAAACTGAGAGACCATTTTGAAGGCTCAGGAAACCTTTGCAGGTGTTTTGAGTTGATTGGCTGATTGGCATGTCACCATATTGGTGGATTTTTGTTAAATGTGAGCCAAAATTATCACAATTAAAAGAACCAAAGACTTAAACTACTTCAGTCTGTGTGCATTGAATTTATTTAATACACGAGTTTCTCAATTTGAGTTGAATTACTGAAATAAATGAACTTTTCCACGACATTCTAATTTATTAAGATGCGCCTATATAGTTTTGAGATAAATCTTTTTATTTATTTTTTTTTTATTTCAAATCTCAGAAATACATATTTTAGGCCAAATGTAAAGCAGGCGGGATTCCCAGGGAAAAGAGACATCAAACTTTAGCCAATCACAGTCATATGCCATGCTCACATCCATGAAGTGAAGCAAAGAGATGTAGAGTATCTTCCAAAAATGCAGATATGAACTGCAGGTCCATATGCATCTAAAGGTAAACGAGGTAAATGCATCTAAATGTTTTATGTTCTACTGAAATAGCTAAATTCCTGTTAAGCAGCTAGCTTTGGCGGTTAGCTGCTAATGATTGCCAGCTAAGCCTAACTAGCTAGAACGTTACCTAGACAGTTATCTATACGCAGGGAATATACTAAACATCAGGGCTGTTTCTGATCCTCTCCAGGCCACACCTTACTCAAGGACCCACCCTCACACCAATAATATTATTTAATATGCAAGAACGAACAGAATAGAGTGCTGCAGGAATGAGTCCTAAAACCCGAAAATGGGTTAGCATTTTAGCACTTCCGGTTCCATCGTCCCGAAGTCAGTGGGTTTTTTGAATGGGTTTTTGGTTAAATGCATGAAATAAGGTCTGTGGTTAACACAAGCTCAAGATATTTTCACGTTTTATTCTACAACATAAAATACATCAGTAATCCCTCATCCGTGATTATTTTTTATAAAAAAAAGCATGTACGTGTCTTGAAAAAGGCAGTTGCTAAATGGGACAAGTGGTTAAATGGGACTACAGAGGTTGTCGGGGACATTAAAGATCATCATGCAGAACAGGAAAACTCATCTACTACAGCCTCGTTGTGTTTCTACTCGCGCTCTTGCAAACGATTCCAACTCAAACTTTCCGACTTGTAGATTTATCAAATTACCAATTGAAGTGTTTTTTAAAATAAAGATTGAAAGAGTTATGGGAAGCTTCGTGGTGGGAAGTCATGTGACCGTGGTGTAGTTTGTTTATAGCCTGACTTTAGCTTTTTATTGTATTTAGGCATCAAAATTCATTTGTGAAGATTATCTTGATGAACAAAACGTGTAAGAATCATAAACCTTTGTCGGCCGCAGAGCTTATTTTCTACAATAATCCAAAAGCCAATGGAAAATTCCTATAGGCTTTTTGTCGGGGGAACCAGGGTGATGCTAACTTCCGGGTCGGCCTACAAAAATACGTCATCCCTCACTCAGCACTCTAGTAATACTTAGTAATACTTCATTATCTGGGATGAGTCACCAGGTTAGTGTTGTCACAGCTAGTAATAACGAGCTAGCAATTCGATGTGTTTTAGCCTAATATTTCGTACTCTAGATACTAGCTAGCTAGTTATCCACCAACTTTTCCCATGTCAATTACATCAGCAAGCGGAAGCAAGAAGGCAGACAAATTGGCTAAATCCATTTAATTAGCATTAATTTCTTATCAGGGTTTTGGCTCCATTTCTCCTTTTCTGCTTTTTTTCTATAAGCTTAATGATCGTCGCTTCTTCGTGATCTTCTGAGGCTAGTTGTGTTAGTTACCTAACTTAGTTACATAAATTGCAGTTTCTATTATTTTCGAACCACAAGGGGCCCTTTCAGCAAATGACAGTAAAGTGTGCTTTTTTTTAATATCTATTTTAAAAATCATGGGCCCCCCCTGGTGGTCTGGGGGCCCTAAACGATTGAGTACACTGCTTATCAGCCCATACAGGATTTCACATAGTTTTTTTGTGATTGTTGAGGCCGAAAATGATTGATTTTGCTGCAGTTTTTTTTCGAAATTTGCGATGCAATTTGTGGATTTTTTTTTTGTAGTTCTTTTTGTGGAAAATTACTTCAACCGGTGAAATTGCGATTGCAGGAAAATGTCTTTCGCAATGATGTTTCTTGGTAAATGAGACCTTTTAGCTATACTCATGTTCGACGCACGTGAATCGAAGACGGCTTTGGCTGAATGCGTGTTGCAATGACATCACATGACATGACACGTCTTGGCCCAAATCTTGTGGAAACTCTGCGGTAATTTTGAAAAATTCCAAATTCCTCCGAATATTGCGGCGTTGCCTTGATGTTATGCTATTTTCCACGATCATAAGAGCTCAAAATCCTGAATGGACTGGCTTATAGCAAGAAATGGCCCTGCTAAGCGTAGTGTGTTTAGCATCCCTGTAGAAAAATAGCCATTTGAATAGAACATAAATACTGTTTTAAAATTTCTTCGTCTTTCGTCTTCGTCTGCTTTTTCCTGGGAATCCTGTATGCTTCAGCTTTAGCCTAATTTACATGTTTTTTGTTTTTTTTTGTTCAAATACACCACAAGAAAAAAAAAACTATTTAACATGGTGTGTGTATATTTAAAATATAAGTAATTAATATTCATGTTCTAAGGTTCGAATCCTATTTTGTTGCATGAGAAGCATTTGGAAAAGATGCAATGACTGACTTCATGTGTCTTAGGGAAATAATTTGGTGACTGTCATTTCCTTGATGGAGACCGCAAAGCTCATCTGTAAGTCGCTCTGGATAAGGACATCTAAGAAATATGGGTAAAAAAGAGATGCTGGAGCCCTAATGAGAACCAGTGGTGGTCTCACATCTGCACCAAATCCACATCTCTATGACCATTATCATTTAAATGCTGACAGAGCTGAAAGAACTTTTATCTTGTTTTAGAGACTGCACAAAAATTTATGCTCCTTCAAGCAGGAAAAAAACAGAGCATTCCAAAAATGATGATCCCCCACCCCCCAATTTCCTCATCTGTATTGTTTGTTCGGATTACAGATGTAGAAGATTGTAAGGTTGTTTAATGTCGACCAAATGTCACCGAGACGAGGCATCACAGGAGAAGCAAAAGTTTGTGAACCCTTTGAAGTTATCTGCATTTCTGCATCGACGACTCCTAAAATGATTCGATCATTATCTGATCGTTATCGTTATCTGCTTTCTCTTCATCATCCCCTTACAGCAGGTCAAGTATGCGGGTCACAAAAAACATGCCACACGACGTGATTGATCTAGCTCCAGTTGAAGAGTAGATTTTAGAAGCTCTTGTAAATTTTTTCATCAGTGACCTTGGATGTTTCTGTTAGAGGATTTAAAAAAAAAAGTCAAATATCAAATATGAAATTGACGAGCTTGAGAACAAAAGGCGCCGTCACACTGCCACGGCTATGTCCTGTTTCGAGCGCTCGGGAGAGTTGGCATAAGACACACACACACACACACACACAAGGTGAGATATCAAAGTCTCTCAGTTTATTCAAAAAGACAAGAGTTTATATATTGGACAGTCATGTGCCTCAGCAACAGTGTGCTCATCGTTCAAGGTAAAATGGTGGACCATTGGTACATCCCGTACCAGGTGCCAGGTAAGAGAAACTAGGAGAGGACGACAATGAAGTTGTGGGAAAGAGTAGTGGAAGCAAGGCTAAGGGGAGAAGTGAGCATTTGTGAGCAGCAGTATGGTTTCATGCCAAGAAAGAGCACTACAGATGCAATATTTGCTTTGAGAATGTTGATGGAGAAGTACAGAGAGGGTCAGAAAGAGCTGCATTGTGTCTTTGTAGATTTAGAGAAAGCGTATGACAGGGTGCCAAGAGAGGAGCTGTGGTATTGTATGAGGAGGTCTGGAGTAGCAGAGAAGTATGTTAGAGTGGTGCAGGATATGTATGAGAGCAGTAGGACAGTGGTAAGGTGTGCGGTAGATATGACGGAGGAGTTCACGGTGAAGGTGGGACTGCATCAAGGATCGGCTCTGAGCCCCTTCTTGTTTGCGGTGGTGATGGACAGGCTGACAGATGAGGTCAGACAGGAATCTCCATGGACTATGATGTTTGCGGATGACATTGTGATCTGTAGTGAGAGCAGGGAGCAGGTGGAGGAAACTCTAGACAGGTGGAGGTTTGCTCTGGGGAGAAGAGGAGGTTAGTCGCAGCAAGACAGAATACATGTGTGTGAATGAGAGGGATCCAAGTGGAACAGTGAGGTTTCAGGGAGAAGAGATAAAGAAGGTGCAGGATTTAAGTACTTAGGGTCAACAGTCCAGAGCAACGGGGAGTGTGGAAAAGTGGTGAAGAAGCGTGTGCAGGCAGGTTGGAATGGGTGGAGAAAAGTGTCAGGTCTGTCGTGTGATAAAAGAGTACCAGCAAGAATGAAAGGAAAGGTGTACAGGACAGTAGTGAGACCAGCGATGTTGTATGGTTTGGAGACAGTTGCACTGAGGAAAAGACAGGATGAAGAGTTAGAGGTAGCAGAGCTGAAGATGTTGAGGTTCTCTTTGGGAGTGACGAGGATGGATAGGATCAGGAATGAGTACATCAGCGGGACAGCACATGTGAGATGTTTTGGAGACAAAGTTAGAGAGGCCAGGTTGAGATGGTTTGGACATGTTCAGAGGAGGGAGAGTGAATATACCGGTAAAAGGATGCTGAGGTTAGAGCTGCCAGGCAGGAGGCCGAGAGGAAGACCAAAGAGAGGTTTATGGATGTAGTGAAGGAGGACATGAAGGTAGTCGGTCTGAGAGAAGAGGATGCAGGTGATAGGGCTAGATGGAGGCAGATGATTCGCTGTGGCGACCCCTGAAGGGAACAGCCGAAAGGAAAAGAAGAAGGAGAGGACGACACAATATGGGTTGTCTAGGAGACAAAGAAGAGGTCACAGTTTTCTCAAGAGAGCGAGAAGCTAAAGTAAGAGAGCGTACCATATTAATATTTATCAGTTTTAAACCATCAGTTCAATATAGACATGACAATGTAAAAGAGAAAATTGTGTGTGTGTGTGTGTGTGTGTGTGTGTGTGTGTGTGGTTTATTAAATGAGCCTCTTTCATTAATAAACGAGATAATGGTTGAAGTTCAGAAATCTGAATTATTTCAGGGAATTCATCAAGATTTGTTTGCGGCTATGAATATAATCAAATGGGCCGCCACTGAGTAAAGCGAGATGCTGATACTTGGCTCGACTAGTATCCTGTAACTCAAAGTGGATGGTCCTTTGAGGTTTCTCTGAAGGTCCTGTGCTCCATATCTGATGATCTGATCACTTCATAGCTAATCCCCCTGTCATCTCAGACCCTCATCATCCCTTTGTCATGCTCCCAGTGATGAGTGAATGAGGATTCCCTGCTCTAGGTCTGAGTGCTGTCTGATAGATGACGTGTATGAACAACATGTGGGAAATTGGATGAATGTACTGGACGTCTTGGACGAGGGGTTTTCCTCTCAGTGTCACACCACATACAGCACTGTGCAAAAGTCAGAGACCACCCTTTTGTTTTCAATCAAATGGCCATTTAATAATAAGAATAATGAAGGGAAAATGCACAGTCAGGTCAATATTAAAGTTCATTATTACATTACAAATAAAATATCTACAGGTTTTTGTACTGTGCTTAGCATGCCATATTGTGGAAAAAAACCAACAACAATATGTAAGGAATAATACACAACAGGGCTGTTACCACCCCAAAGCTGATGTACCAGCATGCCGTCAAAGCAAGTCAAAAGCAAGATTCAGAAAATAGAGACCAAAACAAGAACTTGGAAAATACATCCAAGGGTTCATCACGACCTCACAATATGGCTGCCTTGGAATTCATTTACCATCAGCCTCAGACTATAGCCAGATT
Organism: Cranoglanis bouderius; assembly: GCA_023630585.1. NCBI lineage: Eukaryota > Metazoa > Chordata > Actinopteri > Siluriformes > Cranoglanididae > Cranoglanis > Cranoglanis bouderius. The sequence continues at coordinate 15,199,658 of CM042559.1, forward strand.
ACATGACCATTGCTGCGTCCCAATTGGCATACTATCCATACTAAATAGTATCTGAGATTAGAATCCGTGTGTCCCAAATCGTAGTATGTTGAAATGAGTATCCCAAAGGTACCCGGATGGTCTACTATTTCTGGCAGATTTTCGAAGTGTGGATCCTTGGACACTTTTTCAGCGAATATTGCCCACAACTCCTTTAAGTATCTTTAAGATACTTATTTCAACATACTACAATCTGGGACACACTAATTCTAATCTCAAATACTATTTAGGACGGATAGTAGGTGAATTGGGACACAGCAATGGTCGTGTAATCTGGCTGTAGTCTGAGGCTGATGGTAAATGAAGTCTAAGGCAGCCATATTGTGAGGTCGTGATGAACCCTGGGATGTCGGGGTGCTGACATGCCATAAAGTGTCTTATTCCTGTTTTACCACAGCAATTTGCAAAGAATTACAATTCATTATTTATTAAAGAACAACATGTTTATCATTGAAACAAGTTTGTTTCTGTTATCACTTTCATTATAGCAGCTATAAACAGGCATTCCCTCACTTTCTCCCTCACTTGAAGGTAAGACAGAAAAAAAAATCTAGCTTGTTACAGAGAAACCACAAAATCCTCCTTAGACTTTCCTGTGGCAGAAAACTTCACCTCTGACTGGTACAAAGTGCTAACATTGGAGACTCCTTCCATAAATGTTAATATCTACAAAACAAAAACCTTCACCATATCAATGATTATATTTGTTGTTTGATTACATTTTGTTGTTGTTGTTGCTGAATACCCATTTTTAAAATAAAACAGATTTTTATTTAGATAGATTATGTAGAGCATCCACCACACAAGTCCCTGTAAGCTGTAACCCAAGTGGTTTGGCTTTTTGTATTTCCTTTAATATCAGATTTCTGATTTAATGAGCTCATTATCTATCAAGCCCTGAGGTTTGTGGAGAGAAAAATGCAAAAAAAAATAAAAAATGCAAAAAAAAAAAAAAAAAAACAACAAACAAACAAAAAAAATAATAAAAAATTACTAAAATGGGTGTGTGTTCCAGGCTAATTGTAGTTAACAAAAACTAAAATAGTTTACCCCAGTAAAATTGAAAAAGTACACAAAATGTTTTAAAAAATGCAAAATGAAATATTTTATACAAAAATATTACTAACCAAAAGCTAGAAAATATTTCTTCTAAAGGTAACTGTAATAAAATGCAGACATGAATTAATTTAGACAGAACGTGAAAATTAAAAATATTTCTTTACAAAAGGAACTAAATCAAAGGAAGACAGAAAATTATCTAAATAATATCTAAATGATATAAATAATGAATAACTACAATGTCATTGATGAGTTTTTTAAGCTTGCCAGTTGAAAACTGTTATTTGATGGTCTCCAGTCAAGTTCACCATATCCCCAGCTATAATAACAGAAGGTAGGCTGCAATGCCACAAGGACAAAATATGTGTAACTAGCAGTGAAAATGATGCAGAAGCTCAGGAAGTGGAATAAACACTAAATGTAAGGAGTAGATTAATAATGCATTTGGACACAAATGAAAAATGCATGTCTGTTCGGCAGAAAACAGTTTCCTCTCACCCACAGAGTGGTCTGTACACTGCAGATGAGTACAGCATGAATTACCAAGGAAATTATTCCACATTTGAGAAGGCCTGATTTGGGGAGGAGAATATCTCTGTATCTCTGCAGATCAGCTTTCAGCTATAGTGTTCATGTCAGAGTATAAAATCTCATCTAAAGGAACATTTTCATTATATACCACGCCACATTATGAGCTCAAATTTGATGCAAGTTTATTTTTAAAAGGAGAATTTGCAGTTGCACCGGCAACTGTTTTGTGGTGAGGCAACACTCCCTCACCACAAAACAAACAATACCTTTTTCTCAAGTTATAAGACTCATGAGTCACATTTAAACATTTCCAGCAATGAAGCTTTAATATTGAACACTGTGATATAATACACCTGAGTAACACCTTGGTAATATTGCTTTTTTTTGTTGTATGACTTGGATTTATTATCAGTTTAAACTAGAGATGGGAATTCCAGTTCTTTTCAGTGAATCAGATCATTTGACTCAGTTCACCAATAAGAGTCGACTCCAGAGGCAATTCTAGGGACTGTGGCTGCAAGGGGCCCTCTTGACATTTTTTCCTCTTTATTGCCTTTATGTTACCCAGATGCTTTATAAAGAATAAATACAATGAGTCAACTATAGAATAACTGTCTGAAAGCATTATTATTTTTTTCACATAAGCTACAACAGTACACCTTTGGAAAAGTGTTGGCTTTTATACTCTGTAAATATTGTACACTATATGGCCAAAAGTATATATCTTTCTCCAAACTGTTGCCACAAAGTTGGAAGCACACAATTGTATAGAATGTCTTTGTATGCTGTAGCATTACAATTTCCCCTCACTGGAACTAAAAGGTCCAAACATGTTCCAGTATGACAGTGCTCCTGTCACAAAGTGAGCTCCATGAATACATGGTTTATTAAGGTTGGAGTGGAAGAACTCGAGTGTCCTGCACAGAGCCCTAACCTCAACCCCAGTAAACACCTTTGGGATGAACTGGCAAGCCGACTGCACCGGCTTTATTATTGGAAGAAAGGCTGTGGCCGCTGTGGTGGTGTTTCCCCCGGATTTATTGTCCTCGTTGTGTGTTATTTGTCCTGTATGTAAATCATTAGACATGGGTGGAAGTGGTCAGTCTAAATCAGTGACAGCACTCAAACTGACAATTACTCAGGAAGTACAGCTGACTCCACTGTCAGGCCCTCTAACTCTTGTAACTCTGATGCTCATGCTGAGTTAAACATTGCCACACCCTTTGTGCAGGTTGGTAATTGTTTGGTGGACGAGATGTCTAAGTAGGTTGCCAAAAAGGGGTCACCCTCTCCTCACATCCATGACGCCAAATCTAAAGTCTCAATTATTTCCTTTTGAAATCATAATGGGCAGACCATTTCCAACCCCATGGACTAAAACTAACCCTGGTGTTTCTTTTACAGGAGACCTGGATGTGATTATCGGCAATTACACTCAAGTGTTAATTAAAAAATTGAACAATGTGCATGGTAATGTCTTTGCGTCTCTCCCTTTACCTGCAGAGAAACCTACTCCCCTTTTCCCCAGGTGATACAGTACTAGATCCCTGGGTGTTCCTCGCCGCTTATCGGAAGAGTGCGCGCAAATCCCGTTGGGACCTAATAAGGCATTGATAATTTTACTATGTTTTGTTTGTCTGTGTGTCATTTGGCAACTCTCCCAATCGCTTGGTGCGGGAAGTGTGTAGCAGGGCGAGGGCGCCATATTTTTGTGTACTTTTTGTGTACTTTCGCTTTCTCCCTTCTCAAGAATCGTAACCCGAAGATCACAAATCCTAATACTTTCTTTTCTGGATTCCAGACAGGTAAATTCTGTTCATTTTCCTGGCATATTTTGGGGGAGTTCTACTTTTTTAAGATTTGACATTTTCATGGACTTATTGTTGGCTTTCAGAGGGCCCCTTCAAAACTCTGGGCCCAACAATTGCCTGCCTTGCCTGTCTTGTAGCTATGCCTCTGGCTGACTCTTTCAGCTACAAAACCTTTTTGCTATTTTAATGGTTTCTTTTGGGTTTTGAAATGATTCTAATTGGACTCCTCTGAAAACAAAGGAGTTGTAGGGTTTTATGGAGAACTTTTAAAGGTTTCCCCAGAGGAATAAACCTCTGAAAGGACCATTTAGAACAGTAAAGAATCTCTTTTTGTCACTGTAGAATTGAGGAACAGCTCAGTTCAGTCTTGAGCACCGTTCACGAATAAACCAGAACCCTTCAGGAATCCTTACACAAGAGTGTAAGTGGAATTTACTGCTTACTGACTCACTAGAAAAAAATCTCTCAGCCTACACTCTTAAAAAAGGGTTCTTCGAAGGTTAAAGGATTATAAAGATGTTCTATCGGAAACCTTGTCTGAAAAGCAAACACGCTGTTGTACATAGAAACTTTAATTGTTTCATTTTAAGGACAAACTGAAGAAGGTGCTAGAGGAAATCTTATTTAAGATTGCGAACAATGGGGTTCTCCAGGGTTATTTGGATGGTTATGGGTTCTAGCTTACTAACAGGGTTCTACTTGTAACATTTCTGAAAGTAGAAGCCTGTACTCTTATAACAAATGTTTCATGCAGGGTTTTTGGGTAGTTCTTGTCTTTGTGAAGTAGTTTTACTTGGAATCCTCTGAAAGCAAGGGTGTAGTACAGTATCTTGTTGGCTTCATGAAATCACATCAAATCAAATAACATTAAATCATGTTTTGTTTGTTTTTGTATAGGCCATGTGGATGAGTTTAAAATGAATTATATATGAGAACTCTTGACGGCTTAATGTTCTTTGGCAGATCCAGCTACCAAAAAGCAGGAACCTGAGAAAGTCAAAGTGAAATAATGTGAGAATTCTGTGATATGGGAGAAAAAAAAAGCCTGCAGTGATGTAACGCTTGACTGGATAAGTAAGAAGATATTTAGTCATCCAGCATATAGCAGGCCAGGTTTTTTTTTCCATCGTCTTGAGAGTAAGACCTTTTCACTGTGTTCGTAGACGGTAAGCAGTTCCTTTGACATGAAGAGATTTTCTGTAACTGACAGGTCTCAAAAAGTGACAGTTTTCAAAAATGGAAAACAACTTCATCAGTGTTGTGTGTTGTGTGTTTTGGTTTCATTTTACCTTTAAATGCATAAGTGCTTTTTTCAACGAACATCTTACCTACATCATGTCAATTTTAGGAAGTTCTCATTCCTCCTGAAAGGCACACGTTCTCAAATAATAACAGTACTTGTGGAAGACGACAAGACAACAAGGACATGTGAACGTCCCAGGGCAAAGCTCTTCTCTGGGAGTTTTGATTTTTATTTGATTTGATTATTTATTTATTTATTTATTTAATGTTTTTGATTTTCTATTCCTGGCTTTAAGTAACCATTGTAGGCTTTTAGTTTCAGGAAATGTCACCTGAAAGTACAACCATTTTAGAAAGATAGAACCATCCAAAGAACCCTTGAGAAACACATTTTGTACAATAGAACAATAGTAAAATAGGTTTCTAGAACGTTTAAAGGGTCTTTATCCTTTGCATTGAACATTAAAAGTTCTATGTAGCGCCCTACAAGGGTGGGTGTCTTTCAGAAAAAAGTTCCAAGCAGAAAGTTCCAATCAGAACATCTTTAAGAAGCTAGAAACCTTCAGGAATTTATTACCTTTTTTTTCCTTCGTGAATGGTGCTTGTGACTGATCTGAGTCTGTCCTCAATTTTGCAATTTTACAGTTCCATCTGGCATCCTACAGAGTTCTTCGGGTTGTTCTTCTGGGGAAACCCTTATGTTCTATGTAGAAATCTACAACAGATGGTTTTTTACTCTCAGAAAACTTTCCAAAGAAGCCCAGAACTCTAACATCTTAGAAATAAGGTTGCCTTTAGTGCATCTCCTAGTGGGAACTTCAATTTGATCCCCTTTAGGAACATAGAAACCTTGACCATCCAAAGAAGCCCAGAAGAATCAATCCCTTTCCCCTCTAAACTCTTAGAAATAAGGTTCCATCTAGCAACCTTAAGGGTTCTTTGGTTTGTCCCTCAGAGGGAACCCTTAAAGATTCTACAAAGAACCCTATAACAGTGTGTTTCACTTTCAGAAAAGGTTCCAAGTAGAACCCCTTTAGGAAGCCAGAAGCCTTTAGGAACCTATTTAAAGAACCCTTGTGTACAGTATAGGCTGAAACATTTATTCTAGTGGATCTAAGAGATCTGACTGTGAAATGTACTGCCTGCTTTTCTTTCTAAATGGTTCTTGTGACATCTACAGTGAGTAAAACATCTTCCATATAGCATCATAAAGGGTCCTTCAGCTTGTTCCTTTGGGGAAACACTTGAAAGTTCTATGTAGAACTCTACAATAGATTCCCTTTTCAGGAAAGATTCAAAAGAGAACCCCCTTAATAACCAAGATCCTTCCTTACAAAGAAACCATCCAAATAACTCCTGAAGAACCCATTATTTTCTAAAATACATGGTTCAATCTAACACCCTTAAGGGTTCTTTGGTGTGTCTCCTAGTGTGAATGCTTAAAAGTTCCTCACATAACCCTATAATAGTGTGCTTCCCTTTTAGGAAGGGTTACAAGAAGAACCCTTGGCCTTACAAAGAACCCCTTATTTCTTAAACTCTTTGAAATAAGGTTATATCTAGCACCACAGTGGGTTCTTTGGTTTGTCCCTAGGAGGGAACCCTTATACATTCTATGTAGAGCCCTATAACAATGCATCTCCATTTCAGAAGTAGAGAAGAATCAAGTAGAACCCCTTTAGGGACTTAGAATACCAGAAGAATCCCATTTTTCTAAATGTGAGAAACAAGTTTCCATCTATCACCATTATGGATCTTTCAGTTCGCCTCTCAGAAAGAAGTCTTAATCGGTGTTTCCCTTTCAAAAAAAGATCCAGTTAGTACCCCTTGGACATTCCAAGAACCCTTGCATGAAGGCTGAACGATTTTAGCGGGTCTAATGGTGAAATGTATTTTGTTCGTGAATGCTGCTTGTGACTGAACTGGAACTTTCCTCAATTCTAAAATGTGAAAAAAGGCCTCCAACTGGTATCCTAAAGGGTTCCTTTCTAATGGATCTATGTAGAACCCTACAACAAAGGCTTTACCTATCAAAAAGGGCTTGGGAAGCTCGGAGCATTATACTATCCAAAGTGCTTTTGAGGAACACTTCCCCCTCCCAAAAAAGTCTAGGATCTGCATGGCTTTGTGTGAAATCTGAGGAGAACATTAGAAGTGATGTAACCCTGATTTCTAAGTGACTGTATGTGGACTCTTTGCACCATTAAACTTGTGGACACCAAGAGTCACTAACTGTACAAGTATTACACAAAAGTGCATTCTTTCCCATTATAAGAGGTTCCTTATTTCACCACTGATGGTCCGAATGCTAGTATCTGAAGCTATTTGAAGCTAGTATCCGAACGGGTACTGTGCAGCAGGCGGAAAATGCTGATTAAAAAAAGTGCAGAAAATGACAAAAATTTTCCAGCTACAATAAGTAGCTAATAACTTACGCCTGTTCCTTTATTCTAAACATTTCATGATCTGGTCAGTTCTGTCACTCATTACTATTATCACACGTTCTTCAGCGTCTGGAGAATACAAACACAGCACAGTGACTCAACAGCTGTGAAAGTGTGTTGTAATGTTATTAATGAGTTTTAGCTGCGCTCGGGTTCGGATCTGGCGTGAACGTTGTGATGAAGGTTAAAGGAGGTTGTATGTGTTTGCCTTGTGCTCATTGGGTGGCTGAGATGAAAAGCTGCATCTTGCTGTGAAGGGTGACATCACATCCAAAACACTGAAAGAAGAGAAGCTCTGATAGAAGCCGTGCACGTCCACATGATTGTGTGTGTGTGTGTGTGTGTGTGTGTGTGTGTGTGTGTGTGTGTGTGTGTGTGTGTGTGTGAAAGAGAGCACAAGAGACAGAGAGATAGAGAAAGAGTAAGTATGGCTCGGTACATGCTTTAATTTAAATGTTGGCACGTGATGGAGTGCGCACGTATCAACGCCTGGAGTCAACGTTTAGGAGTACTGCAGCTTGAGACTGATTTGAGCTTCCATATGTCAGCAGATGATGAGTCAGAAATAACAGAAATAACACTCACCATTCCAGCCTCGTGCCCACAAACACACACACACACGCGCGCACACACACACACACACACACACACACACACACACACATATACCAGAAATCCATTCAAATCATAACCAGAAGCACTGGCCAACTATACAAGATGCTCCAGAAGTTCCAGTAAAACAAAAAAATATTTTAACTTAACAGTCTTTTGCCACCTCTGATTTTTGTTGTTGTCAGTATTGTAAAATACTACATGCAGTTTTCATGTTGGCTGCTAGCAGACTGGGGAAGTAAACTATCGATACACATAGTAGTCATTGTATCACGCTGTCATATTTGTTCTATTTTGCACGTCGAATTTATTTAGCACCTTTATGAGCAAGAGAAATATATGAGAAATATATGTCACTTTTTGCTATCTACATACAACATGACGACAATATAACACTAAAATCTAAGCATTGAAGTGTTATCTTTAAGTGTTTGGTTGCTTCAAGCCTTGTGCTAACATGATTTATGTCTTTTTATCCTCTGATGTGGGTTTTAGCTAGCGTTCTAACACTATCTAGTCTCCTGCCAAATATTTCTGACAAGCTGGAAACAAAATACACAGATTAGATCAAATACATGGACCACAGATCAGGTTAAAAACAAAGGAAAAGCATAGGACACCACCAGATGTTTATATTGTTTTGTTTTCTACACTATGTTTAGAGTTAGCCGGCTAACTCTAAATAGCTAGCATTTAATTTTGGGCCATTAGGAGCAAGCTTTAAAAAAAAAAAAAAAAAAAATTATTGTTATTATTTTTTTATACATACATATACATGAAGTATAATCACAAACATTTCATAAGTGTCAATGGCTTTTATTGACAATTACATGAAGTTTATGCAAAGAGTCAATATTTGCAGTGTTGACCCTTCTTTTCCAAGACCTCTGCAATTCGCCCTGGCATGCTGTCAATCAACTTCTGGGCCACATCCTGACTGATGGCAGCCCATTCTTGCATAATCAATGCTTGGAGTTTGTCAGAGTTTGTGGGTTTTTGTTTGTCCACCCGCCTCTTGAGGATTGACCACAAATTCTCAATGGGATTAAGGTCTGGGGAGTTTCCTGGCCATGGACCCAAAATATCAATGTTTTGTTCCCCGAGCCACTTCGTTATCACTTTTGCCTTGTGGCAAGGTGCCCCATCATGCTGGAAAAGGCATTGTTCGTCACCAAACTGTTCTTGGATGGTTGGGAGAAGTTGGTCTCTGAGGATGTTTTTGTACCATTCTTTATTCATGGCTGTGTTCTTAGGCAAAATTGTGAGTGAGCCCACTCCCTTGGCTGAGAAACAACCCCACACATGAGTGGTCTCAGGATGCTTTACTGTTGGCATGACACAGGACTGATGGTAGCGCTCACCTTTTCTTCTCCAGACAAGCTTTTTTCCAGATGCCCCAAACAATCAGAAAGGGGATTCATCAGAGAAAATGACATTACCCCAGTCCTCAGCAGTCCAATCCCTGTACTTTTTGCAGAATAGCAGTCTGTCCCTGATGTTTTTCCTGGAGAGAAGTGGCTTCTTTGCTGCCCTTCTTGACACCAGGCTATCCTCCAAAAGTCTTTGCCTTACTGTGCGTGCAGATGCACTCACACCTGCCTGCTGCCATTCCTGAGCAAGCTCTGCACTGGTGGTGCCCCGATCCCACAGCTGAATCAACTTTAGGAGACGGTCCTGGCACTTGCTGGACTTTCTTGGGCGCCCTGAAGCCTTCTTCACAACAGTTGAACCTCTCTCCTTGAAGGTCTTGATGATCCGATAAATGGTTGCTTTAGGTGCAATCTTACTAGCAGCAATATCCTTGCCTGTGAATCCCTTTTTGTGCAAAGCAATGATGGCTGCACGTGTTTCCTTGCAGGTAACCATAGTTAACAGAGGAAGAACAATAATTTCAAGCACCACCCTCCTTTTAAAGCTTCCTGTCTGTTATTCTAACTCAATCAGCATGACAGAGTGATCTCCAGCCTTGTCCTCGTTAACACTCTCACCTGTGTTAACGAGAGAATCACTGACATGATGTCAGCTGGTCCTTTTGTGGAAGGGCTGAAATGCAGTGGACATGTTTTTTTGGGATTAAGTTCATTTCCATGGCAAAGAGGGACTTTGAAATTAATTGCAATTCATCTGATCACTCTTCGTAACAGTCTGGAGTATATGCAAATTGCCATCATAAAAACTGAAGCAGTAGACTTTGTGAAAATTAATATTTGTGTCATTCTCAAAACTTTTGGCCACGGCTGTATATACAGGTGCATCTCAATAAATTAGAATGTCGTGGAAAAGTTCATTTATTTCAGTAATTCAACTCAAATTGTGAAACTTGTGTATTAAATAAATTCAGTGCACACAGACTGAAGTAGTTTAAGTCTTTGGTTCTTTTAATTGTGATGATTTTGGCTCACATTTAACAAAAACCCACCAATTCACTATCTCAACAAATTAGAATACTTCATAAGACCAATAAAAAAAACATTTTTAGTGAATTGTTGGCCTTCTGGAAAGTATGTTCATTTACTGTACATGTACTCAATACTTGATAGGGGCTCCTTTTGCTTTAATTACTGCCTCAATTCGGCGTGGCATGGAGGTGATCAGTTTGTGGCACTGCTGAGGTGGTATGGAAGCCCAGGTTTCTTTGACAGTGGCCTTCAGCTCATCTGCATTTTTTGGTCTCTTGTTTCTCATTTTCCTCTTGACAATACCCCATAGATTCTCTATGGGGTTCAGGTCTGGTGAGTTTGCTGGCCAGTCAAGCACACCAACACCATGGTCATTTAACCAACTTTTGGTGCTTTTGGCAGTGTGGGCAGGTGCCAAATCCTGCTGGAAAATGAAATCAGCATCTTCAAAAAGCTGGTCAGCAGAAGGAAGCATGAAGTGCTCCAAAATTTCTTGGTAAACGGGTGCAGTGACTTTGGTTTTCAAAAAACACAATGGACCAACACCAGCAGATGACATTGCACCCCAAATCATCACAGACTGTGGAAACTGAACACTGGACTTCAAGCAACTTGGGCTATGAGCTTCTCCACCCTTCCTCCAGACTCTAGGACCTTGGTTTCCAAATGAAATACAAAACTTGCTCCCATCTGAAAAGAGGATATTGGACCACTGGTCAACAGTCCAGTTCTTCTTCTCCTTAGCCCAGGTAAGACACCTCTGACGTTGTCTGTGGTTCAGGAGTGGCTTAACAAGAGGAATACGACAACTATAGCCAAATTCCTGACACATCTGTGTGTGGTGGCTCTTGATGCCTTGACCCCAGCCTCAGTCCATTCCTTGTGAAGTTCACTCAAATTCTTGAATCGATTTTGCTTGACAATCCTCATAAGGCTGTGGTTCTCTCGGTTGGTTGTGCATCTTTTTCTTCCACAATTTTTCCTTCCACTCAACTTTCTGTTAACATGCTTGGATACAGCACTCTGTGAACAGCCAGCTTCTTTGGCAATGAATGTTTGTGGCTTACCTAGTGAATCAAACTGAGAGACCATTTTGAAGGCTCAGGAAACCTTTGCAGATGTTTTGAGTTGATTAGCTGATTGGCATGTCACCATATTCTAATTTGTTGAGATAGTGAATTGGTGGGTTTTTGTTAAATGTCAGCCAAAATCATCACAATTAACAGAACCAAAGACTTAAACTACTTCAGTCTGTGGCATTGAATTTATTTAATACATGAGTTTCACAATTTGAGTTGAATTACTGAAATAAATGAACTTTTCCACGACCTTCTAATTTATTGAGATGCACCTATATATATATATATATATATATATATATATATATATATATATATATATATATATATATATATATATATATATATATACAATTGTTAGCCAATTCAACATTCTGGAATGTCCTGAAAAAGAAAGAAACCTCCGGTGTACTGAGCAACAGACACCGAATGGGTCGGCCAAAGAAAACAACAACAGCTGATGACAGAAACATTGTGAAAGCTGTGAAGAAAAACCCAAAAACAACAGACAGTGACATCACCAACGACCTCCACAGGGCAGGGGTGAAAGTATTACAATCCTCCATTCGAAGAAGATTTTGAGAGCAGAAATATAGCGGCCATAGCAAAAGATGCAAACCACCATATTGGAATTCGCAAAGAAATACAGAGACGAGCCACAAAGTTCTGGAACCAAGATTAATCTCCACCAAAGTGAAAGAAAGGCCAAAGTGTGGAGAAAAAAAGGATCTGCTCATGATCCAAAACAAAAAAGCTCATCTGTGAAACATGGTGGAGGTAGTGTCATGGCTTGGGCTTGCATGGCTGCTTCTGGAACAGGCCCACTAATCTTTATTGATGATGTCATTCATGATGGTAGCAGCAGAGTGAATTCAGAAGCTACAGGAACATTTTGTCTGCCAATTTACAGAGAAATGCATCCCAATTCATTGGGAGGAACTTTATCATGCAGCAAGACAATGGAAAAGCATCACAAAAGAAGAAACCAACAATATAGTGATGTCAGTGAGTCACAAGGTTGATGCAGTTAATGCAAGCCAGAGATATGCAACCAAATATTAAGTGTTATTTACCTTAATTTACTTCAAGACTTATCTGTTCCTATACTTTTGTTCATCTACAAATTGAGTGGTCTGATACAAAAGGTTCTATGTTTTATGTTGTTTAACACGTCTAGATGTAAATACCAGGAAATAAAATCTGGAATCCTAAACTCTCATCTCATATCCACCTTTTGATCTCAAACCCAAATGTCTTTGGGGTAGAGCACAAACAAATGAATTGGCCTTGCCGTTCCAATAGTTTCAGTTTAATATTTATAACCAGCATCTTATTATAACTGCAGGCATTTGAAATGTTATATTTATGAGCTGTTCTGAAGTTTAGACACATGGAGGCATGTGCAAAATAAATTACAGTGTGTTCCTTCATGTCACTAATAGTCCTTTCAAAGTGAAATGATATACAGCTACACATGTTTCCAGCTAACACGCTATAAATTGATTTGGAAAAAAAGAGAGCAAATAGTGACAGTTAAAACAGCACAGTGGCATCACGGTTCTTGAGTAAATATTCTTGTGCGGTCAGAGGAAACTGAAAAACGCAGAGGAAACCCATGGTAACACATGGAGAACATGTGAAGTGCAGCACAGACAGTAACCGAAGCTCAGGATCGAACCTTGTAGCTGTGAGACGTCATCATCCTTGTCATCATCATCATCACAATTGCTATAATCATAATTATAATCATATTTTCCACCACTAGCAATCCACGTGTCATGAGTTATGTGCACTGTAATAGAAACATGACCTGTAGGTTGTTACTTCTGACTAGCATTTTGAGAACGAGACAGAGGGAATGGTGAACATTTTATCAGGTAGGATCTGAAGTTATATACAGGTACATCTCAATAAATTGAGATGTACCTGTATATCGTGGAAAAGTTTGTTTATTTCAGTAATTCAACTCAAATTGTGAAACTCGCGTATTAAATAAATTCAATGCCACAGACTGCAGTAGTTTAAGTCTTTGGTTCTTTTAATTGTGATGATTTTGGCTCACATTTAACAAAAACCCACCAATTTACTATCTCAACAAATTAGAATATGGTGACACGCCAATCAGCTAATCAACTCAAAACACCTGCAAAGGTTTCCTGAGCCTTCAAAATGGTCTCTCAGTTTGGTTCACTAGGTAAGCCACAAACATTCATTGCCAAAGAAGCTGGCTGTTCACAGAGTGCTGTATCCAAGCATGTTAACAGAAAGTTGAGTGGAAGGAAAAATTGTGGAAGAAAAAGATGCACAACCAACCGAGAGAACCGCAGCCTTATGAGGATTGTCAAGCAAAATCGATTCAAGAATTTGAGTGAACTTCACAAGGAATGGACTGAGGCTGGGGTCAAGGCATCAAGAGCCACCACACACAGACGTGTCAAGGAATTTGGCTACAGTTGTCGTATTCCTCTTGTTAAGCCACTCCTGAACCACAGACAACATCAGAGGCGTCTTACCTGGGCTAACGAGAAGAAGAACTGGACTGTTGACCAGTGGTCCAAAGTCCTCTTTTCAGATGAGAGCAAGTTTTGTATTTCATTTGGAAACCAAGGTCCTAGAGTCTGGAGGAAGGGTGGAGAAGCTCATAGCCCAAGTTGCTTGAAGTCCAGTGTTAAGTTTCCACAGTCTGTGATGATTTGGGGTGCAATGTCATCTGCTGGTGTTGGTCCATTGTGTTTTTTGAAAACCAAAGTCACTGCAGCCATTTACCAAGAAATTTTGGAGCACTTCATGCTTCCTTCTGCTGACCAGCATTTTGAAGATGCTGATTTCATTTTCCAGCAGGATTTGGCACCTGGCCACTCTGCCAAAAGCACCAAAAGTTGGTTAAATGACCATGGTGTTGGTGTTCTTGACTGGCCAGCAAACTCACCACACCTGAACCCCATAGAGAATCTATGGGGTATTGTCAAGAGGAAAATGAGAAACAAGAGACCAAAAAATGCAGATGAGCTGAAGGCCACTGTCAAAGAAACCTGGGCTTCCATACCACCTCAGCAGTGCCACAAACTGATCACCTCCATGCCACGCCGAATTGAGGCAGCAAAAGGAGCCCCTACCAAGTATTGAGTACATGTACAGTAAATGAACATACTTTCCAGAAGGCCAACAATTCACTAAAAATGCTTTTTTATTGGTCTTATGAAGTATTCTAATTTGTTGAGATAGTGAATTGGTGGGTTTTTGTTGAATGTGAGCCAAAATCATCACAATTAAAAGAACCAAAGACTTAAACTACTTCAGTCTGTGTGCACTGAATTTATTTAATACACGAGTTTCACAATTTGAGTTGAATTACTGAAATAAATGAACTTTTCCACGACATTCTAATTTATTGAGATGCACCTGTAGTACACAGTCCAGGTGGACGTTCATGCAGAAATCCTGTTTCACCACCTCGTAAGTGACATTTTATCTGGTAGTGATGCGTTATAATGATCCAAGACCTCCAGTACATACAAGACCTCCAAGACCTCTAATACACCTAGTGAATAACAAACGACTTCAATAAGGACGTACTTGTACTACAAGCCTGTTTTGTGAGTGTTTCCCCGAAAGTCCTCCTTATCAGAGATCCAACGAACAAGTCCTTTGTTCGATCTGCCCAGCCCGAGTCTGGAGAAAAGCCACACGAGTCGATAGTCAAACAATCGATTCACAGTCCGGAGGTAAATTTAACAGATGAACCAGGTGGAATTAAATTTTATTACAGAACTTTGAATACATATACATAATCAAATCATGTTGGCTGTACAAACCCAAACTGTGTCAATCAATCAATCAATCAATTCATTCACGTGGAACCAACGTACACGTTTGAATCAAACAAAGTCTATGAACGTTTTTTCAGTGTACAAATAACAAACAAAAGCTACATTACAGCAAACAAAAGCTACGCTAAAAAGTTAATTGAATTCATGTGCTTCAAATATGTACATCGGTTCCACACAAATGAGATATGTTACTTCAACATAAATTCATCGCTCACATCTTTGTTAACTTGTTTGTTCTATGCATCCATCCATCCGTCCATCCATCCATCCATTTTCCATACCTCTTATCCCACACAGGGTCACGGGGGAGCCTAGAGCCTATCCCAGGGAACTCGGGCACAAGGTGGGGGACACCCTGGACGAGGTGCCAACCCATCGCAGGGGACAATCGCACACACATTCACACACTACGGACAATTTGGAAATGCCAATCAGCATACAAGGCATGTCGTTGGAATGGGGGAGGAAACTGGAGTAACCTGGAGGAAACCCCTGAAGCATGGGGAGAACATGCAAACTCCATGAACACAGGGATTCAAATCCAAATACGTATATTTACTCGTTAATAAACAAACAAGTTTGCGCACTATGTTAGTTACAAAGGGAATCACTCATTAACTAAAGCATGTTCTTACAAACAAGATAAAAAAGTACTTAGTGTTACAAATGTTTTTGGAAACTGAGCCCAGATCGGTTTGTGTGCTGTTGAACACTGTGTGTTTCTAACTCCAATGCTTGAATAGAATGGCAGTAACGTTAGCAAACTAAATGAAGACCTGAGGAAAGTATAGCTAGCAAGCTAAGGATATGTTACATAACTAACCAAACAAATGCATTTTGTCAATGCTAACAATAAAACATAACATCATCCTTTTTATCCATTTATAGTTACATTTAATCTTGTGGAACATCTGTGGAACAAGTTATAGCAGCTATAAATACTTCCCTCAACAGCCTATCATTTCTTCTGTCTTTTAAAATAATAACAGACACACAAAAAAAAAATGCAGCTTGTCATATTACCGAAAATGCAAAATAAACATCTCTTCACTGAAAACTTCAACAAGAATTAGGCATGTTTTTAGTCTATGTAGAGCTTCCAACATACAAGTGAATGATAGAAACGATAATATATTAGAACGAGTGCATGAATACAAAGAAAAGAGAAAGTTAGTGCTTCTGGATTGTTACTAAACTTATTTCTTAGCATCAATTACATTATTTAAATTTATCTTTTGTGTCCTTTGAATTATAACTTATTACTATAAAGTCCGTTGTTTATAAAGAGTTCTCCATAAGCAAGACCAAACCAAGAGAGCAAACCACATTCATTATCTGCTTGATAATTCACACAATCTACAGTATAAGGAGGCTCAATCCCACAATGCAGTGCAGTTTCGAAGGTCTTCTGCAAGACAACTAGCCATTGCCTGGGCTGACCCAAGAAAAAGGCTGAAGAAATGAGCCTGAGTTTTATATAAATATGTTCCACATAGAGTAAATACTTAAAATGGAGGTCGATTGATGATGTATGATCTCAAGAATGAAGGAATATATATGTCAATATACAGTGCCCCATCTTGATTTCTTCTGTTTTTGTGTGTATCACATACTAAATATTTTTAGATTTTCAAATGAAATGCAACATAAAACAAAGGCAACCTGAGTAAACACACAATACAGTTTATATTTATTTATTTTTTTATTGAAGCAAAAAAGAGTTTAAACTTAAAATCTGGTTGTGCCACCTTTAGCAGCAATAACTGCAACCAAACGCTTCCAATAACTGGAGATCAGTCATTCACAGCACTGTGGTGGAATATTGGCTCTTCTTTGCAGCTTTTTTTGAGCCATTCAGAAGTGGAATTACTCCTATGATTTGGATCATTGTCTTGCTGCATAATCCAGTTGCACTTGAGTTTCAAGACAAGACTTTCTTCTTTAAGATTTTCTGGTAGAAAGCAGAATTCATGTTATTGCAAGTTGCCCAGGCCCTGAAGCAGCAAAGCATCCCCACACCATCACACTTCCACCACCATGCTTGACCGTAGGTATGATGTTCTTTTTGTGGAATTCGGTGTTTGGTTTATGCCAGATGTAACGGGACCCCTGTCTTCCAAACAGCTCCACTTTCGACTCATCAATCCACAGAACATTCTCCCAAAAGGTTTGAGGATCATTAAGGTGTGTTTTGGCAAAATTCTGTCGAGCCTTAATGTTCTTCTGGGTTAGCAGTGGTTTTTCACCTCGCCACTCTTCCATGGATGCCATTTTTGCCCAGTGTCTTTCTGATAGTGGAGTCATGAGCAGTGACCTTTATTGATGCAAGAGAGGCCTGTAGGTCCTTTGATGTTGTCCTTGGCTCTTTTTTGACTTCCTGTATGTGTCGTTGCTGTGTTCTTGGAGGAATTTTGGAAGATCGGCCACTTCTGGGAAGGTTCACTACTGTTCTGAGTTTTTTCCTGAGTTTTTGGAGATAATGGCTCTCACTGTGGTCCTTAGGAGTCCCAGAGTCTTTGAAATAACTTTGTAACCCTTCCCAGACTGATGTATTTCAATCACCTTCTTCCTCATAATTTCTGGAATTTCTTTCAACTTTAACATAGTGTATTACTGGGTAAGACCTTTTAACCAGCTTCATGCTGTTGAAAAAGTTCTATTTGAGTGTTGATTTGATTGAACAGAGTTTGCAGTCATCAGGCCTGGTTGTCCAGCAGAACCCCATTATGAATGCAGTTTCATAGATTTATGGAATTAGTAACTACGGGGGCAAATACTTTTTCACACAGGCCCAGTTGGTATTAGATTTTTTAAACTTTTTTGCTTCAATAAATAATGTTATCATTTTAAAACTATTTTGTGTTTACTCGGGTTGCCTTTGTTTTATCTTAGATTTTGTTTTAATTTCTGATTTTTTAAAAATATTTTCTTTAATTTCTACTATGAGATACAGAAAAACAGAAGAAATCAGGATGGGGCAAATACCTTTTCACAGCACTGTAACCTTAGAAGTCTTCTAGAAACTATAGAGAGAAAAAGTAATAAAGGGTTTTGAAAAAGAGACAGAAGTCAAATAAGTTATTAATAAGATTATCTACAAAGGTCATGTTTTATGATGTAATTGAAGAAAATTAGATCGCTAGTTGAGGAAAATATATTATAAAAAATATTATAATGATGAATATGGCAATGATGATGATGTGGAGGAGGAGGAGGAGGAGGAGGAGGAAGATGGCGGACCAGATCATTAATAATAATAATAATAATAATAATAATAATAATAATAACACGTTATCATTTTATATTTTGTAATATTTTATATTAGATTTTTATATTATTTAATAAGGCATAATGTACAAAAAAACAATGTGAAAAGACATAAAAAGTCTATAAAAATTATGTAAATTATAAAAATATAGTAAAAATAATATAATATTGATTATAATTTTACTTATTATTGTTCAGCCCTATTCTCAAACAAAGCTCATGGGAAAAACACAAATGGTAAAATCAGAATGCTCTGAGATCATGACATGGCGAATAAAATGGTAATTGGATAGTCTTATACACTAGAACCGCAGTCAGACAGAAATGACTTCCCAGAGTTATTTATATCTTAATTGCTTTTGTTCTCAGACAAATTATATTATATTAGTGATTATATTAGGAATTCCAGTGAAGATGTTGTTTTTATCAGGAATCGATCAAGAAGTGCAAGATAACTTCAGTTCATCCAACAGATCTAACATATCAAAAATCATACACACATAAAAACATCTTCACACAGATTACATGAATCGTCCTTATCGGGAGAAACATCGACCCGTCCTGTCCCCTTACGAATTGCTGTCCGGTCTTAAGGGCACACAGAGGAGTTATCGTGAGCTCCATCAGAGAGCGCTTCTTCAGGGTGAAAGATAGCTTACTGTAAGTAGGGTGTGGAAGATGAATTCTGTGGAAGAATTAGACCGAGACACAGTGAAGGCAGAGCCAAATGATCTCCTCTCTATTGATATTAATGGACCAGGTTGCAGGGACCACAAATAAATCAGATCAAACGCTTAACACACTCATTACACGCTGCATACTGACACAGAAAAGGGGATGACATGCTCATGGATGTGGACACACACACACACACACACTGCTGGGGACAGTGTTTTGGTGGTTTATCAGTCCACATCCTGAAAATGTTATTAAAATATTACATGATTCATGTGAAACAACTGCAAAAACCTTCTCCAGTGGTGTCACGGTACGGCACTGTTACTAAACTTAATCCAGAACTATCTGTACTCTAGTCAAAAACTAATCCCCATCACAGTGCCTAGAAAAATAGGGGGACATCTCACCAGACTAGCTATCGACGGTAGAAACAATGGAAGAGCATTAAAGCTACCGTGTGTAGAATTATTTTGTTTGTTTGTAATAGATTTTTTACTTTGTAAAAAACTTTGTAATAGATTTTTTATTTTATGACTTCTACATTATCAAGTCAGTACAAAAAACATTTTAGATTCCCAAACATTCCCGAAAAAAATGTCATTAAAGAAAGCAGCATATTACATAAGAGACACTTTTCAGACAAAAAACACAATGAAGGCTGCTGGGTTTCGCTGCAGAAATAAGAAGCGAGTGCGAAAGCCAAAGTGTCCAGAAGAACTGTGTCTGGTTCTGCAAGATGCTCAATAAAACTTACCAGATCATTTCCTTATAAAACTGCACACATTGTACCGGAGACTATTATTTTAATTTAAAACATTTTTTGTCACACCAAATATTGACTTTGTTTCATTTACTACCATTTACTGCTCTTTATGGTATTTTTTAAAAATGTAGAAACATTTAATTTCATTATTTTGAAGGCATCTTTGCTCTACAGCATTTCTTTGCATGCGCCTAAAACCTTTGAACAGTACTGTATATCATGAAATTCCAGAGTTACAAAGGGGTTCCAGGTGTGAATTAATGGGAAATTTATACATATATGACAAACTAAACCTCAGATACGGCATCAAACATGATCACACCCCAACTTCGGGCATGGAAGAAGTCCAACTGCAAGGTGACAGGCAGGAGCTGGAGGCCAGTAAGGAGTGAGAGAGCATGAAAGTATAAACTAATAAACTAAGTAGGACTGTGGAGGAGTGATATTATATCATAAAAGTTAAAAGGATTCTGGCATGATGGAGGTTTAACTTTTTTTGTTGCTGAACAGGCAAGGCATTCGTTTGTTCTCTAATTTGGTGGGAAGTTAGAGGAAAATAGAAGATATTCAGCTGTACCGTTCTTATTGACAAATTTCAAGTTCAATAAAGTTCAAGATCATTACACATGTAGATATCAATATGTCATTAGGTCAGTTGAATTGAATAGGCATTAACCCTGGCCGGCGGAAGGGAAATCTCCAATATTTCCAATCGGTATAAACAAGCAAATTATTTTATCGCGACAAGTCTGTTATGAGATTAGTCAGGACACTGTTGGGTTTCTGTGTGTAGAGTATCATGACTGTGCTTAGCTGCTGGTGAGCAGGGTGATGGGAAAGGGGCAGGGTCTGAGCCCCCTGCTGGGCAAAAAAATCACACCTCTCCACAATTACATCGGTACAGAGATAAAACGGACAGCACAACTAAAGCTTTCTTGATAGTAAAACACTGTATACAAGTGCCACAATAAAATTATAGCATTTAAACCTAGTAGGTTAGGTTAAAAAAAAGAAAAAAAAAAGAAAGAAATACTTATGAAATATTGCAAATTCTTAAATCCCTGAGTGTTTTCCATTTCCATTTTTTGGCCTCTGGTAAAAAGACTTACACCACAGTCTGTTACCACATGATCACCACATCAGAGACCATGTGACCTCCTGTGGGACACATTTGAATCACTTTAGAAAACCATCAAATGTGTCTGCAATCAGTCACCTGTTAAAATGATTTATGGAAAAGTACCAAATATCCTTACTAAGCATAACCACCAGGAACCGATTGAAGCTCCTAATGGCTGCCATGCATTGTGCTTTTTCAACACTGGCAAGAATATATATGTAATCAGATACTGACTGGTTGTGAGAAAAATAATTGAGTCAAAGCAATGTAACAGTTCCAGTGAACTCATCTGGGTCTCACAGTGTTATGATGGTTATGATAAAGGATCCTGGGAGAGGAAATGAATCTAATGTGGACCAATGAGCAGCTGGACCAGGGACAAAAGTAACAAACAATTAAGAGATGCACATTTATTTTAATTTGTCATTGCTTCCTGAGCAGAAAAGTGAACTTAAATTTTCTTTGAACATGTCGAGAATGATTTTGATCAGACGTGACGTGTGTGGTTCCAGTTGGCTGATAATAAATTAAGAGATGCACGCCTCATTTTCTCTGTTCTGGAGTATTGTAGCTTCATTCCTTTGCTGTGGTGTGCCTGAAGAGATTAGTCATGACTTGGATTCTATTGTGCGTTTGCATGACATGTTTATTGTGTGAGTGCACAAACAGATCGAATCAAACGATGAGGACGTGCATTAACGAATATAGCTTGTGGTTTTTTAAAAAAATAGGATTTAGTGATGACATGTTTACTGTGTGTTTCATTGTCAGTTATCTTCATGTGGTGAGCGATGCACAGAACCTTCTTGCAAAACACAGCCTCATCAAGTACAAAGTGTGTGTAAGTGTGTTTTTATATTTCAGTTACGATAAAATGTCCCCACAAGCACAGGAATATCTGACTATGAGTTTGTGGAGACATCTGTCTGGTCCCCATGAGGAAAAAAAAATGCCGCTTTATAAAAGCAGCAGGATTGATAAAAGACTCTTCTTTAATTTTGTTTGTATAAATGGGTTGTTTTCATTCCTTTCTGCGTTTCATAATCTTTCATTATATGTTTTTTTTTTTTTTTTTACATTCCTTTTAAACTCCGAGCACAAACATCATGCTTCTTGTTTTGCATCAGTCTGTGAGTGAAGGACCTTCAATGTCTGTTACTCAGCATCCATTAAAAACATCTTTAATGAAGAAAAACAAAATAAAAAAAAATAGGCACAATATAATAGAAGTATTGACTCAAATAGAGATGAAAAGTAGAGAGAAGCTTCTGTGGTGAAAAATGGTGCACATCTGGGTTAAGTTTTCAGCATTTTGTATGTGGCAAATAAGAAATGTGTCACTGGAAATTTGTTTTCACACTTGTAATCAATCTTCGCTTTGTTTTGGTTAGTGGGATCGTTGTTCTACACTTTTCACACAAATGAATTAATTCCAGATGGATTTTATATGTAACATCTGCTGTGCAGGCAGCTATTAATAATATTTATTTGTTTGATGGGTTTTTATTTAGCTTTTGCTTGAAGATTTTACCATTTTAATTGCTCCCTTATATACAAACTAAAAAGAGGGAAAAAAATCAGCTACTTTCTGCAATGGCACTTGACTCAAGATCTTATCACGTTGTAATTGACTTCTTGTTTGTACAGAACAACGGGGACTAAAATAATCAAATTAAAAATGACCAAAACTAAAAAGGGGTCATTAGACAGTAATGAGTGAACACAATGATGCAGTGTCTATCCTCAAGGCTTGCACAGATGCTTCAAAATGTTTAAAATGCTTGCTTTCAAAATGATGTTTACAAAATGTGTCTCATTTTACATAATTTACTGGAGATTCTTGATTTTCCATTGTAAGTGGACTAAAAAAAGATTTCATTTCGGTAGGAAAAAAAAAAAAAAAGAGTTTGCAATTTTGCAACTAGTTAGGATTTCTTTGGTAGGCACACGACAGTACCAAGCCTGCAGTGCAAAATAAATTCCCAGTTTTGATATAATTATATGAAGTTATCATTTGTGTCAAACATCCTACAGAGCCATTAATGGAGCACTTAATGAGTTTGTATTAACGGCAGTAGGGGGTGGGGGTGCGGGGGGGAAGTTAAGCTAAAAGAAGAGGTGGTAAAAGTACACAAATTGTTTTCAGATCCTTAACTAAAAGTAGAAATGCAAAAAAAAGTAAATAAAATATATAGTATTTTCAGTATACTGAGTATTTCAATAAAATTTACTGAAATACTCAATATATTATATTGAGAATATTCAAAGTATACTCAAAGTATATTGAATATTTCACTATATTGAGTTGATTGAAAAAAAAAATAAATAAATCAAATAAAGTGTTAGCTGCCTAGCTAGCATTGTTTCATGGCAATCAAAATCAGGATCTCATATTCAACCTCTTCCATTTAGAAATTTACCTGCAACCTTTTCCTCAAAGTCATCGCTTTTACAGCAGTCTGATTAAATACCTGGAAGTCCTGGGAAAATGCTTGAATTTCATGTTATTAAACTGTATAAATCCTGTATGCGGGTGTAGATGGATGAGAGAAAGCTCAAAACAAGTATAATTTTAAGTAGAAAAATAACATTTGTGGATGAATGGACAACCAGACAACTAGACAGACAGACAGACAAACAGACAGAATTAGATTTTATTTAGACCCCTAATACACAGAGAAAACTTGAGAAAAGGAAGAAACCCTTGTGCATTTTGCTGTTGTCACCATTTCCCTGGTTTTTGTAGCACTATCTAGGTCTGTTTTTTTTTTGTTTTTTTTTATTGGACAGATTTAATGTTCCGCCTTAATCGATCTAATTTATGAACCTCTCCCTTTCTGTGTGCTGTTGTAGATCACCCACTTCGTCCATGTGGCTTGTAAAGTTAGCAGTCACTTAAACTCGTATCAGTCATATGAGAAACAGTGCAGGCAAACACAAGCTGAGTGAAACGAGGCACATGTTTTACTGATGTCTTGCTACAATAATCACCTAGCCTAATGGCCCTGCAGGTTGTGTATACAGTTAATAAATAATAAAGGTTTGTATGACATTAAATCCCTCAGCATGACTGCTCAAACACAGCTTTTGTCTTCATGATGAAAAATATATATATTTCACACACACACACACACACACACACACACACACACACACACACACACACACACACACACACACACACAGTACCCTCTGAAACTATTGGAACGGCAAGGCCAATTCAGATGTTTGTGGATATAGATGTTTATATACACCAAAGACATTTGGGTTTGAGCTCAAAGGATGGATATGGGATGAGAGTTTAGGATTTCAGCATTTATTTCCTGGTATTTACATCTAGATGTGTTAAACAACATAAAACATAAAACCTTTTGTATCAGACCACCCAGTTTTTAGGTGAGCAAAAGTATAGGAACAGATAAGACTTTAAGTAAATTAAATAACACTTAATATTTGGTTGCATATCCCTGGCTTGCAATAACTGCATCAAGCCTGCGACTCACTGACATCACCAAACTGTTGGTTTCTTCTTTTGTGATGCTTTTCCAGGCTTCCATTTTTTCTCCCTGATAAAGTCCTTTGTTGAGTTGGCAGTGTGTTTTGGATCATTGCCTTGCTGCATGATGAAGTTCCTCATGGTTAATTTGGCAGACAAAATGTTCTGTAAACTTCTGAATTCATTCTGCTGCTGCCACCATGAGTTCCATCATCAATAAAGATTAGTGGGCCTGTTCCAGAAGCAGCCATGCAAGCCCAAGCCATGACACTACCTCCACCATGTTTCACAGATGAGCTTTTATGTTTTGGATCATGACCTTTCTTTCTCCACACTTTGGCCTTTCCATCTCTTTGGTAGAGGTTAATCTTGGTTCCAGAACTTTTGTGGCTCGTCTCTGTATTTCTTTGCGAATTCCAGTCTGGCTTTCTGATTCTTACTGCTTTTGATCATTTGGGATTTATTAACTTGTTGCAATAAAGTTTGCCTACATTTGCAACCACCTCTGCTGCTTGACAGAAGACTTCGCCGCAACGGATGCGGATGCGGCAGGCACGCATTTCAATGATTGCTGGGGTTCTGTAGCTAACATCTGCAAATGTAGAAATGCAGAAATTCTGATAAATGCAGAGAGAAACAGAGAGAAATACAGAGAGAAACAGAGAGAAACAGAGAGAAACAGAGAGAAATACAGAGAGAAACAGAGAGAAACAGAGAGAAACAGAGAAATGCGGAAAGAAATGAAGAGAGAAACAGAGAGAAATGCAGAGAGAAACAGAGAGAAATGCAGAGAGAAACAGAGAACTGTAGAGAGAAACAGAGAGAACTGCAGAGAGAAACAGAGAGAAATGCAGAGAGAAACAGAGAACTGCAGAGAGAAACAGAGAACTGTAGAGAGAAACAGAGAGAACTGCAGAGAGAAACAGAGAGAAATGCAGAGAGAAACAGAGAACTGCAGAGAGAAACAGAGAACTGTAGAGAGAAACAGAGAGAACTGCAGAGAGAAACAGAGAACTGCAGAGAGAAACAGAGAGAACTGCAGAGAGAAACAGAGAGAAATGCAGAGAGAAACAGAGAACTGCAGAGAGAAACAGAGAACTGTAGAGAGAAACAGAGAGAACTGCAGAGAGAAACAGAGAACTGCAGAGAGAAACAGAGAGAACTGCAGAGAGAAACAGAGAGAACTGCAGAGAGAAACAGAGAGAACTGCAGAGAGAAACAGAGAGAACTGCAGAGAGAAACAGAGAGAAATGCAGAGAGAAACAGACAGAACTGCAGAGAGAAACAGAGAGAACTGCAGAGAGAAACAGAGAACTGTAGAGAGAAACAGAGAGAACTGCAGAGAGACACAGAGAGAAATGCAGAGAGAAACAGAGAGAAATGCAGAGAGAAACAGAGAACTGCAGAGAGAAACAGAGAGAAATGCAGAGAGAAACAGCGAAATGCAGAGAGAACAGAGAGAAACGGAGAACTGCAGAGAGACACAGAGAGAAATTCAGAGAGACATGCGGTGAGAAACAGAGAGAAACAGAGAGAAATGAAGAGGGAAACAGAACAGAAACCAATTCTAAGAGAAACATGGAGAAACAGAGAAGAGAGAGAAATGTGGAGAGAAACTGAGACAAAACTGAGAAATATCCAGACATACCGAGAGAAAATACTGTCCACCTTCATAAGCTTCCCACAGACACTCCGAGTGCATGTAAACACCTATTCCATATCAACACTGTTTTCATTTTAGTGGGAATTGTGTGCTATTCAGGCCCAGTACACACACACACACACACACACACACACACACACACACACACACACACACACACACACACACATTTTTTTTTACTTGGCAGGAGAATAAGATCAAGCTCATTTTCCATTCGGTCATCTTAAAGCAGCTATCAGTTTAGAAATATAGATGGAGCTTTTTCAGACCTGAAGGAGCCAGTTCCTGCTAAACAAACACGCTCATGCTGAAACATTTACACAGGATTATCCATCCGAACTGTAGAAATGACAATGAATAGAAATGACAATTGTGCAACAATGAAAGGGAGTTCATTCTGTGTGTTTGCAAGGCACCTGATGTCTAATAAGTTCAAAATGTGTTCATTTATATATACAGTATGAGACATATAATTTTATATAAGAAATCTGTGGATTTGTGCCAATTTATTCCAGCAATCTAAACATTTTTAAATGCCTGACGCACTGCCCTGACAAGCCCAATCATTTTTTTTTCTCTTACCTTTTCATATATTCTGTAGCACCTGGGCAGCCACTCCTGCAAACTCTTTGCACAAGATTTGAAGAAGCAAGCAAGGAATGAAAGTAATCCATTCGTAAATAACGATTTCGCATTTTTTCTGGAATGCGTCTTCATTTGGATTCGGCTTCATGTTTGCGTTTGCTTGTGCATGTGTTTCATAAAGTTGTTTTCCACAGCGCATGTTTGCTTTGGAGATGGAGTAACGGCTGAAGCTGTGTCTGCCTGCTGCTTGGCTTAGGCCTCTGTGTGTCCAGACTTCACACGATGAGTCTGGCTACATTCAAATTACCAAACTGAAGTGATACAAATTTGATTTTCTGCCTGAACGTGACACATTTTTTCTGGACTGTGTGGATGCAAAAATTTTATTTTTATTTTTTAAATCAGACCTGATACATATGGCACGGGGTGGCTTAGTGTTTAGCACGTTTGCTTCGCACCTCCGGGGATGGGGTTCAAATCCCGCCTCCGCCCTGTGTGCATGGAGTTTGCATGTTCTTCCCATGCTTCGGGGGTTTCCTCTGGGTTCTCTGGTTTGCTCCCCCAGGCCAAAGACGTGTTGTAGGCTGATTGGTATTTCCAACTTGTCTGTAGTGTGTGAAAGTGTGTGTGATTGTGACCTGTGATGGGTTGGCACCCCTTCAAGGGTATCCCTTGCTTTGTGCCCCGAGTTCCCTGGGATAAGCTCCAGGCTCCACTGCAAACTTGTGTAGGATAAACGGTATGGAAAATGGTTGGATGGGATGGGTGGATTTGATACATATCTGATACTTCGACATGAATGAGATCATCAGAATTCATTGGCTTTCATCATCCAGTGTTTACCAGTGTCAACAACAGTGACTACCTCAGTGGACGGCTAATTGGGAAATTGGTGATTTACTTAATATTTGTGGAATCAGTTCAGTCAAAACTGTGAGGAAGCTACTGAAACTGAATAGGGTAAAAAACAATTGCACAAGTCATCAGTGTTTCATGGGAACAGGTCCGTTCACATGTAGGACACGTGTAGGTCACTTGCGGTTACAAAGGTAAACATAGACACATCTGATCCGAGCAAAAAATTGGAATTGTGCAAAGAAGCATGTAATATGACCATAGCCTCTATTGCACCACCATACGTATCAGTTCACTTCATGGCTGGATTTAGGGGATGTAGCCACGGTGATGGAGATTGAGAGTTAGAGCATTGGCATTTTGCTAGGCTTCAGATTAATAGACTTAAAACATGAACGCTGGCTATCAAACTGAAAGAAAATAAACATAACCAAAGTCAGCCTATTTGGCCAAAGAAAGGGTAGTTACGCATCATTATTCCATTAGTAAATCAGCAAGGGACACAGCTAAGAGAACAAGCCATAACGGCATTTTTATTACTTACAGAGCTTGGCAAGACAATGACACAAAATACTTAATCATTTGATAAAAATGGACATTGCTATGCCAATGAAGAGTTTAGAAGAGGCGACGTGCAGCTAGTGAACACAACGCACCAGTTTCAGAATGAAAAACAAGGGTTTTATAGCTAAACAAAGTTTGTTTATCTAATTTTTTTTTAATGAAGACTATGTAGTTCTTCAAGTTTATTAGTCTGGTTATGTACAAATAGTATCAATAAGGATATCATTTGGGGGGAGCTCAAAGTATGGCTAAAAAGTACGCTGCTCCTATGCATCGAAAGGAGAGAGTTGAGTTTGTTTGGGCATCTGGCTAGGATGCCTCCTGGTCCCAGGGAGGTGTTTCAGGCATGTCCAACAGGGAGAAGACCGCGGGACAGACCAAGGACTAGATGGAGAGATTATATCTCTCGTCTGGCCTGGGAGTGCCTGGGTATCCCCGTGGAGGAGGTGGCTAGGGAGAGGGAGGTCTTGGCATTTCTGCTTAGACTGCTGCCCCCATGACCCGGACCTGGATTAGCAGAAGAAAATGGATGGATGGATGGATGGATGTACAAATGGTATCAATAAGTCAGTATTGTCTGAGTCATTTTCACTGTGCTAAACTGGTAGCTATAAGCTTTATGTAGCCACATTTGCATGTTTGCTTCAAGGCTGAGCCACTTTTGGACATCATCCTACACTGGATACATATCCGATAAGTGGGCATGAAACATGTATGAGAATGGTCCGATTGGAATTCCTGTGTTTTTTTCCCCCATGCATTTTTAATGCACATGTGCATATGACCATCCTCATTTATTATCAGCACCAGAAAATTGGTGATGTACTTGATATATGTGGAACTGCTTCAAGCAAAACTAGGAAGCCAAGTTCCGAACCCAATTAGTGTTAGAAACACCCAAGAAATCACAAAAAATGACCAGACATGTGGGGTGTTTCAGGGGAGAGATACGTTCACATTAAAGACAGCTATGGGTCACTTGTGGTTACGAATGTAAACTGTCAACATAGACAGATCTGATCTGAGCAAACAATCTGAATTATGCAAAGAAGCAGGTAAAGTGAACGTGGCCTCTGTTGCACCATCACGCATATCACATCACATCATGGCTGGATGAACAGGAATGCTGATGGAGCCATGGTGATGGAGATCAAGAGTTAGAGCATTGGCACTTTGCTAGGCCTCAGATTAATAGAGTTAGAACAGAAACGCTGGCTTTAAAGATAAAAGAAACTAAACGCAACCAATGTCAGTCTAGCTGGACAAAGAAAGGCTATTAAAGCTTTATAAATCATCATGAAATTATCAAGAGACAAAGCTAAGAGAGCAAACCTCGCATTACTTGGCAAGACAATGACCCATAACACTCAAATATTTGGTAAAATGGGTGTTGCTACACCACTGAAGAGTTTAGAGGAGACAATGTGCAGCTAGTGAACAAATCTCAGCAGTTCAAGAATCAAATAAAGGTTTGTTTATTGAACGTCTTTAAAAAAAAAAAAAAAAAAAAGACTAGCTCTTCTACTTCATTAACCTGATTATGTCCAAATGGTAACAGTAAGTCAAACAATGTCTTTTAAACTAAGTGGTGAGTGATTTTGTGATGCCAGTTGCACAATGCTAAACTGGTAATTGTATGGCAAACAGTGCTAAACTGGTAATTACAAGCTCTCCTGGATTAGGCAAAACTAAATAACTAATTAAGCAAATTTCAGACACCAGGCATGTCTTGGCTGATCTATTATATTTGGGGTAATAGGGATGTTATTTGAATTTTCCATTTTCCATACCACTTTTCCTACACAGGGTCGTGGGGCAGCCTGGAGCCTATGCCAGGGAACTCGGGGCACAAGGTGGGGGACACCCTTGACGGGGTGCCAACCCATCGTAGGGCACAATCGCACACTCATTCACACACTACGGACAATTTAGAGATGCCAATCAGTCTATAACATATATTTTTGGACTGGGGGAGGAAACCGGCATACCCAGAGGAAACCTCCGGAGCGCGGGGAAAACATGCAAACTCCACGCACGGAGGGTGGAGGCGGGATTCGAACCCCCAACCCCGGAGGTGCATGTTTTCCCGATGAAGCTTTACACACTTTCGGCATCTCCTCAACCAGCATCATGATGGAGTTTCTCCCAGGAGACCTTTTCTAAAACGTAACCTTTTCTTGAACTTCCCTAAAGCTCTAAATGAAAAGTAAACAATTTAATTTGAAGTAAAAACTAAGAATACATTTGGACACAGAAATGAATTTTCACTATTTGCATTTGTTGTGGAAATTAATTTCAGCAATAAGCCTTTATCAAAAATCGTTAAGAAAATGAAAAATATATATATTCAGTCTAGTGAGTCTATACTTTTGACGGGCAGTGTACATTCTATTATCGTGAGGAATAAAAGCTACATTCGGAAAATAATAGTTGTGATGTGTTTGATAAATTATTACCTAATAGCATAGAAGCATGGATATGATTAAATCGCTGTAGTGTGTCAACCTATTACACTTTCAAACAGTGTGTTGCAATGGAGATCTGTTTAAAAAAAACTGACTCAAACCAATCTGTTCTTACTTACTTACCAAAAATGTTTTGCCAAACATAAGTTATGAAACACGCACCTGCTTTATATTAGCATGGCAGCGATGCAGTATTGGTAGCTGTGTCTCAAATTTAAATAACAAACTTAATCACGTTAATATTTGTACCACTGTATTGATGAATTCTTGAATCGGATTGGTCAGAAGGTGTAGATTAATTTTCTATAACAGTAGCTCTGACAGTAGTTCCAACCTCAAATCACTGGTTTATATTAATGCACTGGTTCTAATATGCTGTTGTTTACATAAATGTATTACATAATCTACAACAAATAATGAACTAAAAGCAACAAAGTGTTGTTATATAGCATTTTTTGGAAGGAGCCTCCAGTGTCAGTGCTTTGTAACAGAGATACAGCTGTCAGCTTTCATCCATGGAATTTGTTTTGTGGACGCACTACAACATTAACAATAACTACAAATGGATAAAATGAATAATGTGTCATTCATTAATGAATTTTTTTTTAAAAATCTCTGTGCTATAAGAGGAATAAAACTCTTTGGGGTGTGTTGTTATTGGAAAAGATGTGTTTTATTCCGTACATTACATGCTTAGTTTGAAGATTTTCTCATTAAAACGTCTGTGGTGTTCGGCCAGGCGCCGTTAGTCCATTATTCAGACCATGTACGATCCTGTAATAAAATCCAAATGAAGCATTTACTTATAATAAAATGAAACCTTTATGCTTTATGGTTCATTCCAAACAGTGTGTTTTGCATAGAGATGATGGTGACTTTCCTTTATAAACATTTATTTTATGCAGCATGAAACCGAAACCTTATGGTGGATAAACCTACGTGTTTTCTGTGGCAGAAATGTTGTCAGGATAATGCTGTAGGTGAGTATTAAACTTGGAATAAACATTTATATTGTATTGCAGATGTTGGAGATGTGATGTGAGATGTGAGCAGTCTCTTGGGTAAATGTTTCTCAAATCACCGTTTTTCAAAGTAATTTGAAATTGAAGTGTGGCCAGTCGTCTTGCTGATCCTTTAAAACCAATAATTGCTGTGAAGTGCTCCAGTTACCCGGGTTTCTCGGGACTGGCTGATGGTGGCCAGTTACTGTACAACATGATTACATCAGTAATCAAATGCATCACAGCTACCACAGAAAAATGATCAGAAAAGATGAGCAGAAGTGCAAGAAATGCAAGACTTAATACAGTAATTAATACAAACCCATTACCATGAGAGGCTCTTAAATGCATACTGATGTAAAACAACCAGAGGCCTTCAGACCAAAAGTGATGACGGTTTTATACACGCTGATTTAAAAAAAAATCTGATTTGTTTTTAATCACAGGTAAATGGCATTGACAATATAACAAGCACTTGACTGAGGGTTTTTTTTTTTTCAGTATTTTGTTCCCCATTTTTTAAAAACCATTCTGAATATTTCAATCCACAGTCTGTCAGAATCTATTATTGATATTTGTCTGTAAAATTATTTGGACAGCACAGTGGCTTAGTGGGCAGTGTTGCTCAATTTGAACTCGATCCTGAGCTAAGCTTAGTGTCTATGTTTAGTTTCTGTGTAACTTCTCCCTGTGTCTGCATGAATTTCCTTCCACCACCCAAAAACATGCCAGTAGGTGAACTGGTGAGGGAATGGCTGCTGTAACAAAAGTGATAACATGAACTAACTTGTTTCTGCCATGTAATCCCCAGGCTTCCATGATTTGTTTTGTTTTGATCACTGACCATGTGCATTTGGGTATCTTCCCAATCTCTGCCTCATGTCTTGTCATTGGTCTGTCTCCATATTTTTTCTTGATTGTATTCACATGTATTTAGTCCATTCCAGATTAGTCTCTTTAGTCTCTCTCTCTCTCTCTCTCTCTCTCTCTCTCTCTCTCTCTCTCTATATATATATATATATATATATATATATATATATATATATATATATATATATATATATATATATATATATATATATATATATATATACACAGTATCTCACAAAAGTGAGTACACCCCTCACATTTTTGTAAATATTTTATTATATTTTTTCATGGGACAACACTGAAGAAATGACACTTTGCTACAATGTAAAGTAGTGAGTGTACAGCTTGTATAACAGTGTAAATTTGCTGTCCCCTCAAAATAACTCAACACACAGCCATTAATGTCTAAACCGCTGGCAACAAAAGTGAGTACACCCCTAAGTGAAAATGTCCAAATTGGGCCCAAAGTGTCAATATTTTGTGTGGCCACCATTATTTTCCAGCACTGCCTTAACCCTGTTGGGCATGGAGTTCACCAGAGCTTCACAGGTTGCCACTGGAGTCCTCTTCCACTCCTCCATGACGACACCACAGAGCTGGTGGATGTTAGTGACCTTGCGCTCCTCCACCTTCCATTTGAGGATGCCCCACAGATGCTCAATAGGGTTTAGGTCTGGAGACATGCTTGGCCAGTCCATCACCATCAGTGGTCGTCTTGGAGGTGTGTTTGGGGTCGTTATCATGTTGGAATACTGCCCTGTGGCCCAGTTTCTGAAGGGAGGGGATCATGCTCTGCTTCAGTATGTCACAGTACATGTTGGCATTCATGGTTCCCTCAGTGAACTGTAGGTCCCCAGTGCTGGTAGCACTCATGCAGCCCCAGACCATGACACTTCCATCACCATGCTTGACTGTAGGCAAGACACACTTGTCTTTGTACTCCTCACCTGGTTGCCGCCACACACGCTTGACACCATCTGAACCAAATAAGTTTATCTTGGTCTCATCAGACCACAGGACATGGTTCCAGTAATCTAGGTCCTTAGTCTGCTTGTCTTCAGCAAACTGTTGCGGGTTTTCTTGTGCATCATCTTTAGAAGAGGCTTCCTTCTGGGACGACAGCCATGCAGACCAATTTGATGCAGTGTGCGGCGTATGGTCTGAGCACTGACAGGCTGACCCCCCACCCCTTCAACCTCTGCAGCAATGCTGGCAGCACTCATACATCTATTCTGCAAAGCCAGCCTCTGGATATGATACTGAGCACGTGCACTCAACTTCTTTGGTCGACCATGGCGAGGCCTGTTCTGAGTGGAACCTGTCCTGTTAAACCGCTGTATGGTCTTGGCCACTGTGCTGCAGCTCAGTTTCAGGGTGTTGGCAATCTTCTTATAGCCTAGGCCATCTTTATGTACAGTACCAATTCTTTTTTTCAGATCCTCAGAGAGTTCTTTGCCCTGAGGTGCCATGTTGAACTTCCAGTGACCAGTATGAGAGAGTGTGAGAGCAATAACACCAAAATTAACACACCTGCTCCCATTCACACCTGAGACCTTGTAATACTAACGAGTCACATGACACCAGGGAGGGAAAATGGCTAATTTGGCCCAATTTGCACATTTTCACTTAGGGGTGTACTCACTTTTGTTGCCAGCGGTTTAGACATTAATGGCTGTGTGTGGAGTTATTTTGAGGGGACAGCAAATTTACACTGTTATACAAGCTGTACACTCACTACTTTACATTGTAGCAAAGTGTCATTTCTTCAGTGTTGTCCCATGAAAAGATATAATAAAATATTTACAAAAATGTGAGGGGTGTACTCACTTTTGTGAGATACTGTACCTCCTTGTGTGTCCTAGTCTTGTCATGAAGTCTTATCGTGCCATGGCTGTTAAGTCCATACCAAATGTCTGGGTTCCTACGTTCGCTGATTTCATTCACTTGCGTCCCGTCCTACCACCCGTACATACTGAATCATTCACAACACTAAGTGTAACTATAAATGGATAAAAAAAAATCAGCAAAAACTAAATGTAAACATTGTTGTTTTCTTTTATAAAATACTGAAATATAATTTGAAATATAATCACTTTTTTGCTTACCAAATAATTTACTGTCTGCACTGCTGCACTGTTTTTTGAAATGTCCTTACTTTCATTTACTAGGGGCAAAAAAACCTTTCTAAATGGTGCATTTGTATTTAATCCTTATATGGATTTTTTAAATGATATCCTCTCTGAAAATGTAAAGATGATAGGTGATACTGAAATTTCTTGAAATTCATGATATTAGGTTGAGCATTTGCTGTGCTGTTCTACCATAACACAGAGGCATTTCTTTGATGAAGTCGGACGCTTTAGATTTCAAGACTTCCATGTTTTGTTAATTCATTGGTTTTCGTTCGTGCTGTTTCCAAACCCTCGTTCAAAGGATGGCTCTTCTCACGCACCACATGTCTCCAGTTAAAAATTTATGTAGATCCACAGTCCATGGAAATTGTTGTAACTCCTCCAGAAAACATGTCTGGAGTAAAGGCTGAAGCTTTTAGGATTGTTAGCAGCTTTGGTTTGGATTAGGAGCAATTGTATGTCCTTGTATTTCAACAGCTGATATTATTTGTCATAACTTCCTTTTTTTTTCTTTTTGGAAAGGTTTTGTACATCTACAAGCAAATAGCAACACAAACCACAGCATCTACTTGCCACATGTAGCTGTTATGATGCCATAAAAGGGCTGTAGAACACTGTAGCTCAGAGGCAAAGCAACAAATTCTGAAATTCACTTTCTTAAATTTTGCTCTGATTCACTGTAATTTAGTTACAGTTGGTAAATTGTTGCCATATGGCAACAATGTGCAATAATGGAAAAAATAGACAAAAACAACACAAAATGTATGAGATTCCAATTCCAATTACTGCATTTTCCAGACTATAAATTGCAGAGTTGCTTTTTTTTGCCACCCAGTAAGCATGTAAAGTTATATCTTAATTATTTCTCTTGAAACATAAAAGTTAGAAAATAAGGTGCAATTGCAAAATGTCTGAAATTACAACAGTTTTTCTTACTTTGAATGTGAAATGTTTTTGCTTTTAGGCCTGTTTCAATTCATGAATGCACATACCACAGCTCCATTATCACATGTTGTTGCCATATGGCAACAATTACTTTTCACCATTTAACAGAATACTCAAAATAAATAAACTTGTTTAAATGACAAAAAATAAATGTTAACTTATCTCAGATAGTGTTTCAATGCTTTCCTTTATTTAGTTTTGCCTAGAACAAATTTTGAGAGCCCTCCAAGGATAACCTTCACCAGGCCATGTGGCTGCAGAAAAGGAAGTGCAAACATCACTTCCTGGTCATGTGACATGGCATTTTTTTTGTTATGTCAAGGCTAAAAGACCCCTTTTTCCAGTTACATGGGAAAATAGCAGTTTTGTATTATTGCCTATCCAAAAATTGGAGAAAAATGAATTGTTGACATATGGCAACACCATGCCGTAAAGGGTTAAAAACAATTGTCCGTAATACAAAGTGACATTTTACTCATTTTAACATATGACATAAATGACTCCTGACATTTTTAAGAATAATGATATCTGAAACACAGGCTAGCATAAATCCAGCCAGATTCATGCTAAGTCAACTGTGACAGGTTAATGAAACATTGCAATGAAGTTTGTGGGGCTTAGGTGGGGGAAGGGGGGGTGTTGTTGGTGTTTAAGACAGAAGGGTGTGTTTAAAACAGAAGGCAGTGTGTTTAAAACAGAAGGCAGCGTTCACTGATGTGTAATAGGTCAGTGTTTTAGAAGACAGTGTTTATGAATGAGAGACAAGTGTGTGATTACATATCAACAAAGCTACAATACTGACAACAACTACTGTTGTGGTCATTTGAGGTAAATTCATTTTCCCCTTCTAAGATACACAGGGAGAACAAACCAGGGACCCCGGAGGTGGGACATGGCAATGCTACTCACTGCAACAATGTCCCGCCCTCCTCTATTTTACTTTCTCTAGATTCTTTAGTTTGTCTTGATGTTGATGGCATGTGGCAGACACCCTTATCCAGCGTGACTTACATTTATCTCATTTATGCAGCTGAGCAGTTGAGGGTTAAAGGGCCTTGCTCAAGGGCCCAGCAGTGGCAGCTTGGTGGTGCTGGGATTTTGAACTCATGACCTTCCGATTAGAAAGTCCAATGTCTTAACCACTGAGCTACCACCACCCCGTCTTGTTTTCTGTTGGTTGTTTTCTGTTGGTTCACACTTCCAAGATTTGTACATTTCTTGGGTTAAAGTTCACTCAAATGAGCATGACACTCATATTGCCTTTTTTTTATTTTTTAACACCAGGCTTTTTTTTTTTTTTTCAGGTCTGGCCTGACCTCTCCTGGCTTATTATACAACGGTTAGTTCCAGTCCACTAATATTATTGTACAAGCAGCATTCCAAGACAAGAGTCCTGAGTTTTAATATAACAGCACATGTACATTTCACTGTTGTATCAATCCGCTTGTTTGCGTTCGCTACAAAGAAAATTTTATTCTAGCAATTGTTGGTTACATTGAAACTGTAACTACATTTACTACGAACTGTCAGTCAGTTTGTTCGTTGGCATGGCAACACACAACATTCTATCAAGCTGTGGCTTATTTCTAGGAACTATTTTCTTTAACGGAGCAAAAATCATTAAACATATTTGTCCATATTGAGTCTGAAATGTCAGTTACTCGCAACTGTTTATAGAACTGTTGTATAAAAGCAACATCATGCTCGCAGACATGTGGTTGTACTGAATGAATATCAGCGCGGCTGTGATCACCTGCGGCCGAATCTTGCTCGTGTGATATTACTTAGCTGTAACTTAACTCTGTAGCTTAAATGTTTTAGTTGAAATAAACCTTTCTTGTGTTGTTTAAAATAAAATCTTTAAAAATAACATTTCACACTGCTTAAATGACTCGTTTGTTTATATCTTGTGGACCAACTTATGTAGTAGATAATGCAACAGAAATATTAGGAATTGTTTTCAGAAATGTGTCCTGCTCACAGCTGGGGATTAGGGCAACTATACTCTACTCGCCTTTCCACCTTAGTAGGCAGCATTTTTTTTTTTTTTCTTGGTTTCAGACACACCCGTGGACTAACAGCTCCATGTTCTTCTAATTTCAGGGTGGGAGTAAAGAAAGCACACAGAAACAGAGCAGGACTCTCATGTGACCAGTGCTCAGTCTATCTGTCCGGCTGTTTGGAGAGTTTCTCTGTCCTCACCAGTAATTATATCATTAATTAATTACATCAGCAATACGGGTCACATCACTTCCAGGCATGGATGATCTGTAACTGGAGACATCAGAGTGGACATAGAGCCGATTAATGACAGTGTTGGAAAACTGCCTATTCCTACTTTTGAGTCAGAAGGAACTTCGGGTACGGAGCAGTTCCCGGTAAACGCTGCTCTCGTATAACGACGTGAGAAAGGAAAACAATTCCATGGCAGGCGACGGACGGGAATGTAAAGATGCGACGCCGGCAACTTGTTTCTGATGAATTCCCCACGTGTGTGCGCGCATGAGTGTGTGCGGAGGAGAGTGGCCATCCCGCAATTCCCACGCGCGCCTATAATAACGCGCCGCGCATGGACGCAGCACACTCGGCCGCCGGCGCGCGCTGACCAACAAACCCAATCGGACCGCTCTTAAGCAGCTTTTAACACTGAAACACCGAGCTGGGAGAAAGTGATTATTATTTTTGTCGCGCTCTGAGATTAAGCTGCAAGAGAACACTGGTAAATTATAAATGTTTTTTTTTTTTTTTTTTTTTTTTGTGTGTGTGTGTGTGTGTGTGTGTGTGTGTGTGTGTGTGAAGTGAACAGCAACCAGACTGGATAACTATGTCGTTTTATTTTTTCTACAACATCATGAAAATGATTGTAAAATAATTTGATGTTTTAAATAGTCAGTAATAGTTTTAAACAGTCTGCATAAATGATTTTTTTTTTGTTCACTATATTATATCTGACTGATATGGAAGCCCAAAATGTATATGTCAGAATTTTTTGAGTTAATAAGTCAAAGTTATGAGATAATAAGTCGGAATGTTGAGATAAGTCAAAAGTTTGGGATAAGTCAGAACTTTGAGGTAAGTATGAATTTTTGGGATAGCAAGTCTGAGATAAGTCAGAATTTAACATCATAAGTCAAATGTTTGAGATAAGCCAGAATTCTGAGATAGCTTAGAAATTTGAGATAAGCCGGAATTTTAAGTCAGAATTTTAAGTCAGAATTTTGGGATAAGTCAGAATCTTACTGCTTAGGGCAAAAAATAAAATAAAGAAAGGAAGAAAAAGTCTGTAAAACACTTTTTGTTCTTCTCTTCTAACTGGTGGAAATTGCTTCCGACAGACTAAAACCTGCTCGTTCTCTGTTCCAGCTCGGAACTGTGTGTGTGGCCGTCGGTGCACCGATTTGCGTCTTCTAACGATGCTCGCGCCACGAGTTGTGCTCGTCGTCGTGGGGCTCGCGCTGTGCATGTGCGCCGCCGCGCGTGGTGGCGAGAGCGAGAGCGCGAGCGTGAGCGTGTGGGCGGACACGGACAGCACCCGGAGCTACCACAGCCTGTTCGCCCGGATCTTGAAGATGGTGCGGATTGCAGAGGACGGCGGCGGAGAGCTCGCGCAGGCCACCTCCGATAAGGAGAGCAAGCATCATCAACAGCAGACGAAGAGCGGGGATCAGATCCTGGGTAAGCGCGCACACATAAACACACCGAGAGACAGACAGAGAGAGAGAGAGAGAGGATAGAAAATAATCTATGATAGTTTGAAAGTACCTTGCTTGTGAGGGATGCACGTGAGCTTTGGAAAAAACAGGACAGAGAGTTGAACCTCTGAACTTTGTTGGCACTGCAGTCTTTTTGTGCTTGCGTTGTGTTACTTTAATTTAATGTGTTACACAAAATGCTGCTTTGAGAAGTGAAATCCTGGATAAAACCTGAGAGATATAAATCCAAAACGCTTTCACTTCCTCTCAGCCGCATTAAAGCACTATTAAAAACAAATCAAATAATAATCTGTTGAATAGTATGAGTAAATAATAACTATTAAATAATCTGATTCTCTTTTAAAAGAAAATATTCTGCATCAGTGCAAAAAAAACAAACAAAAAAAATCATACATTTGCATAAATGATGTTTTAAAAAATAGCAAGTAGCCATAATGGCATAAAAAAAAAAAAAAGATTGATCTGGATCAAGATTTATAATTTTGTAATTGCTTATATCGAGAACTGAATCGAGGCCACAAAACCTACGGAAACTCAAACGAGTCTAAAACAATTCCTCAGAAACAGCCTAATTTGCCGCTCTAGGCTTTTAGCTGGTATCACATTTGTCTGTGCACTTTATTTATTTATTTATTTATGTGT
The DNA here is from genome assembly GCA_023630585.1 of Cranoglanis bouderius. NCBI lineage: Eukaryota > Metazoa > Chordata > Actinopteri > Siluriformes > Cranoglanididae > Cranoglanis > Cranoglanis bouderius. The sequence continues at coordinate 15,239,463 of CM042559.1, forward strand.
GTGTGTGTTTAATAGAGGATGTTTGGTGACCGTGGTGTGTAGATAATCGGTTGCAGAGCTTGCTGTTCTGTTTCGCTAAAGTGCTTAGCCTGAGCACGATCCTGCCACGTCAATGTTGGGAGTGAAGCAAGATCTGCCCTTTAGGGTCACTGCTCCCTCCTCGATGTCAGCGGATTTAACCTTTAACCTTTAACCCACTATTTCTGTGTCCTTGCAGAAATCTTTCCCAGGGACCTCAGAAAGAAGGAGAAGTTTTTAAAGCACTTAACAGGTGAGCGCAGAGACGAGAGGACGCTGGATATGCACGGGACATGTCATAAAAACAGGTGCATGTTCGATTTGGTAGAAGACAAGTTAAAACACTGACACTGTCTGAACTTTTTTAACTTCAGGGCCTCTATACTTCAGCCCGAAGTGCAGGAAACATGTCTATAGGCTCTACCACAACACCAGAGACTGCACCATTCCTGCATGTGAGTACTGCACACGGCACTGGGACAGCACATGCACCGCAAACACAACATGGCCTCCGTTTATAAGTAAATACCTGGATACGAACACACCGCCGTCCTACGACAACATGTCTACCATCATGATCATGATCTCACGACAGGGTGAAAAGCTGGTTTCTGGTGTGGTGCACTCTCCTTAAGGGTTCATCTGTGGAATATGTAGAAATTAAATGGTTCTTCGGTTGTCCATCTGGGCGATTTGCTCTCAGAAAGGTTTCCGTTCAATTCAGTCTTATTTGTGAAGTGCTTTCAACAATAGACATCGGCACAAAGCAGTTTCCTTAATTTTCTAATGAACCCTACGTTAAAAAACCATGATCATCTTCATGAGAGAGCGCACCTTCAGTACTTAGGACCGCACAATATGGCGTGTGTCGATCATTTTCAATCAACGCACACTAACAAAGCACAAACTGTGATGATACTGAAGTCTCAGGGGTATGAAAAAAATGTTGTGGGTGTTTTTTTATAATCTGCGACATTGACATAGCCCGAAAAGAATACATTTTTGGTCAAATGAATGCACATCATATTATTTTCATACACTGCATACAGTATATTGGGTTTTACTATATTCATATATTGAAACAGCCAAGAATATTGTGATTATAGTATGCTATTAACTGGTGTATATCTTATCTTTTATATGGAAACATGAACGTAGTAAATCACAGTTTCTCACAGTACGGAGAAGTCAGACTTTACCCGAAAGCTCCGAAGTACCCATCGTTTGCAAGACTCCTACCCCATAATACATGCACAGGCATAAAAGTCATCAGACATAAATCGTCCTTTCCAACATGTTTATATTGTAAATGTGTATCCAAGACTCTCATCTTTGCTTTGCCTTCAGATTATAGGAGATGTGCACGGCTTCTCACTCGACTAGCCGGGAGTCCGAGGTGCCTAGAGAGCTAACTTCAACCAGGTAGTCTTTCAGTACGAATGATGAATGCTTGTTTTGTTTTGTTTTGTTTTTTAAACTGTAATTTTCCAAAAGAATGCGAGATTTATCTCTAAACACAGTCATGCACACATGGGTGGGGTGACACTTATATTAATTCTGTTGAAACTGCGTGTGCCTCAAGAGTATACTCATTCAGTAAGCGCTTTATTCTGGTTAGGGTTGTTGTGGATCCGGAGTCTATCCCGGAAACACTGCTCGCGAGGTGGGAATACACCCTGGATGGGACGCCTGTCCATCCCAAGGCTCGATGCACACACACACTCACACCTAGGAGCAATTTAGAATAGTCTGTTCATCCACTGGCATGTTTTTGGTGGGAGGAAACTGGGGAACCCAGAGGAAACCCACATGGAGATGGGGAGAACATGCGAAACCATACACAGGTAGTAACCCTAGCTCAGGATCAAACCGGAAACCCTGGCGATGTGAGGCAGCAACGATACCCCCTTACGCCACCATGTCACCCCGTGTGAGGTACCTTTTAAGGGAAACGGAGAGAACTGTGTAGCTGTTCCGGCTGGAGGCAGGGCTGGAAAATTTTAATTCATGCAAAGGCGTCTCTGAAGTTGTGATTATTATTAAAAGGTCTAGAAAACATTGCGAACTTTTCATATAATCTTGTCCTGCTCTCTTATGAATCAATTGAACTTAGCAAAACAGTGCAGAGTGTAGCATTGCCACGTCACAGCTTCCGGGTGTCCAGTTTGATCCTGAGCTTGGGTTATCGTCTGTGCTGTGGGTTTCCTCTGGGTTCTCTGGTTTCCTCCCAAAAATCTTATGCTGGATTGCTCCTATTTGTGAACGAGCGTGTGAATGTGTGTGTTTATGTCTCACGACAGACTTGTGTCCCATCCAGGCTGGTAAAACAAACAAGCCCACTGAATAAATGTTACAGCATATATATAACTATAAGAATCATCGACCGCTCAGTAAACACTTGGCTGTTATACAGACGGCAGAAACCGTTGTATAAGAATGTAACGCTGCCACACTGTGCTGTTTAGCCCCTGAGATCACGTACAATATAGCTGTATGAGCAAGGAGTACCAGAGGCTACACCCCTGCTGCCATTTTCACATTGTATCAAAATAAGAGATTTACAACTTAAAGCTCAACACCCAGGGAGTGTCCGGGATAATAAATTAATGTTTCAGCTCTTTCCTGGCAGTTCATAGACTTCTCAGAAACATCCAAGCATATTTACGCACGTTCGTACAGCCAAGTTTGCACAACACAGGTTATTAACTTCCTCTCTTCTCCAGCAGGTTCAAGCCAAACCAGAGGAGGAAGGAAAAAAAACAACAACAAATTGGCAAGTGCCTTTTGGACAAGACCAATCTTCGCCGTTCCATCTATTCAGCAAATCACGTCCAGGACACGACTTCGTCACTGCAGAGGTCACACGGACAGACGAAAGAACAGATGGAGAGCCTCATGGAGATGATGGCGAAGAAAAATGGATGTATTCCGACGCGAACTCAACGGAGCTACATCAGAATGCTTTGAACTTACACAGGAATCCGATGAATCTCCTTGTTCCAAGAGAACAGGATTGCCTTGGGTTTATATTTTGTCCTGATAAGATAATGACACTCTCAATGTCATTATTTCGCCATCAGTGACTTTATAGTGTGGCAAAGATGAAAGATGGTGTTTATTTCCTGATCAGGGATTTCCCGCTTCCTAAAACATAACCACTAACTTATTTTCATCCCAACGCTTTTCATCTCTCCAGCACATGTCTGTGAAATGGCCAGATGTTTGCTGACCAGAATGTGTGTGTGTGTGTGTGTGTGTGGAATAGGAAATATAGTCCATATATTTTGATGTACATGATGTATAGAGGTAGAAACCAAAAATCAGTGTGTAAATACTGTACATAAAGGAGACATAAAATCCCTGTAATGAGTGTAAGGCTATACGTGTTTGATAGATCAGTGAAATGTTGGGATACGTATAAATATTTAAGAGAAAGTATATTTAAATAAATTATATGATTGTTACACACGATGACCACGAATCATTCCTGGGACGGTGAAAAAAAATAATGTCCGTTACCTAGAGTTATAAAGAAGATGCACAGCCTCATCTTATAAGCCACAGGGGATTTCTTTACAAGTTCCTCAACTTATTATTACATTATCTGTCAAAAAAAAAAAAGATCGATTTTCATCCCTAATTAAAGCTATGTATGAAATAACACACAATAATTCAAGAATTTAGCATTTGAAACAGTTTTTTTTTTTTTTTAATGAACAGGATTCAACGGTTCCTTGAAGGGTTCTTTGGACAGTTAAGGAATTCTTTCTAAAAGACAGTAAAATAAATTTTTGATACTTGACAACAACCAGTTGTATGTACAGTAGTCTTCCTAGTCAAGTAAAAAAAAAAGTAAAGTGTTAAAATGAAAGTTTTCCCTAAAAGCACAAAAGAATAACCCATACCAGTTCTAGATTTCTTCTCCTAAGAGTGTAGATTTTATTTTTCCTGAAGATTTTCCAAATGAAGTTTTAAAATGTATAATTGAATAATAAGTTTAAGGATCAAAAATGTTCTTTTTAAGAGAGTATAAGTATACATATCTAAACATTTTGCTAATTATTTTCCTGTTTGATAACTGATATAAAAACAGTTCTGGGTACGCCATTGAAAGGAACGGTTCCTTAAAAGGTTCTTCCTAATCAGTTAAAAAATTTAATTACATTTTTTAAAAATTGTAATTAATAAATGTTAAGGAAAAAATGAGTGTGTAAACAGAATATTAACATACACTCTTCGATAATGAAGCAAAAAACAGGATCAATCCTGAATAACCATTAAGGGTTCTAGAGTTAACCTTTTCTTTCTAAGAGTGTAGATGTTAGTTTTATATAAAGATTTCTCAAATGAAACTTTATAGATGTATAACTGCTTAAAAACTTTAAAAATGGGTAAAATGTATTACACTGTTATATATATATATATATATATATATATATATATATATATATATATATATATATATATATATATATATATATATTTACGGTTCCTCTAGGGTTCTTCCTAAACAATGAAAATGAGGTGATGTGTGAACGTGAGAACCAGATACACTCTTAGATTAAAAAACAAAACAACAACAACAAAAAAAAAAAACCTTAAGGGTTCTTAGCTTTCTAAAGAGAGTTCTACTAGGAACTCTTTCTTATAGGGAACCCCTGAGTTATAGGTTCTAGGGTTCTTTACTTGGGTTTCCAAGAAGGATGACCCAACAACACTTACGGGTTCTAGATTTATCCTTTTCTCTCCAAGAGGGTAGATTTTCATTTTATATTAAGAATTCTCTCTAACATAGAAACGCTCCATTGTAGGGTTCTACATAGAATATTTAGACAAGGTTGTAGAGTCATTCTTTCCTTCTAAAAGTGTAGATTGTCACTTTTATATGAAGTTTTCTCAGATGAAACTTTTTTAAATGTATTTTTGAGTAATAATTGTACGGGCCAAAAATGAGTAAAATGTTTTCCTTTTTGATAACTGATATAAAAAAAAAAAATAAAAAAAAAACGTTCTGGTACACAACTTAAAGAAAAGGTTCCTTAAGGGTTCTTCACAATAAAGATTTGAGCTCTGGTGTAAACAGGATATTCAGATATTAGACTGCTGTTAGATTAAATCAATAAACCCTACAAGGGTTCCTCAAAGAGTTTTTTTTGGAAAGTTAGAAGTTAGTTTTTAAACTTTCTAAAGTAGTTCTGTTTGGGAAACATGCAGTTGTAGGGTTCTACATACAGTGCCCTCCACTAATATCGGCACCCTTGGTAAATACGAGCAAAGAAGGCTGTGAAAAATTGTCTTTATTGTTTAACCTTTTGATATTTTGTTCAAAAAATTACACAAAAATACTCTGGATATCAAACAATTGCAAACAAAACACAGGTTTATACAAATATATATATATATATATATATATATATATATATATATATATATATATATATATATATATATATATATATATATATATTTGCTAAATATAAGTGTGCAACAATTATTGACACCCCTATGAATTCATATGAGAAAAATACAAGAATATTTTAAGTATGTTCCCATTAATATTTTTTTAAAAATTTAATACACCTGGGTGACTAGGAACAGGAAATTGTTCAACCATGACTTCCTTTTTCACAGGGGTATAAATATGAGGTGACACATAGGCCAGATTCCCTTAGTCATTCATAATAATGGGTTAGATCAAGGAATATAGCTGTGATGCACAGCAAAAGGTTGTTGAGCTTCACAAAATGGGAAGTGGCTATAAGAAAATAGCACAAGCATTGAAAATGCCAATTTCCACCATCAGGGCAATAATTAAGAACTTCCAGTCAACTGGAAATGTTATGAATCAACCTGGAATTAGACGTGTGTCTATATCATCTTAACACACTGTGAAGAGGATGGTTCAAGTGGCCAAAAGAAAGTGGTGGTGGCTCTTTAATGTTTTGGGGCTGTTTTTCTGCCAGAGGGCCTGGACATTTTGCTAGGATACATGACATCATTGACTCATCAAATATCAACAGATATTAAATAAAAACCGGACTGTTTCTGCCAGAAAGCTTAAAATGGGCCGTGGTTGGATCTTCCTGCAGGACAATGATCCAAAACATACATCAAAATCAACACAAAAATGGTTTACTGACCACAAAATCAAGCTCCTGCCCTGACCATCCCAGTCCCCTGACTCGAAACCCATAGAAAACCTGTGGGGTGAACTGAAGAGGAGAGTCCACCAGCGTGGACCTCGAAATTTGAAGGATCTGGAGAGATTCTGTATGGAGGAATGGGCTCAGATCCCTTGCCCTGTATTCTCCAACCTCATCAGGTATTATAGAAGACTCAGAGCTGTTATCTTGGCAAAGGGAGATAGCACAAAGTATTGACTAAAAGGGTGCCGATAATTGTTGAACACCTATATTTAACAAAGTTTTTTTTATTTTTATAAACCTGTTTTGTTTGCAATTGTTTGATATCCATGAGAGCAGAGTATTTTTGTGATTTTTTTAACAAAAGATCAAAAGGTTCAACAATAAAGACAATTTTTCACAGCCTTCTTTGCTCATATTTACCAAGGGTGCAAATATTAGTGGAGGACACTGTAGAGCCTTTTAGGGTTCTTTAATCTTTTCTTTCTACTAGTGTTAGTTTTTATTTTACAACCACATTTCCATAAAAGTTGGGATTTTTTCTAAAATGAATAAAAACAAAAATCTGTGATTTTTCAAGTCTCTTGAAACTTTAATTAACTGACAAAAGTACAAAGAAAAGATATTCAATGTTTTCACTGACCAACTTAAGTGTATTTTGTAAATATAAACAAATTTAGAATTTGATGCCTTAAACACACCCATACAAAGTTGGGACAGAGGCATGTTTACCACTGTGTTACATCACCCTTCTTTTTAATTACACTTTAATCGTTTGGGAACTGAGGATACTAATTGTTGCAGTTTTGCAAGTGGAATTTTTGCCCATTCTTGCTTGATACAAGACTTCAGCCGCTCAACAGTCCTTGGTCACCATTGTCTGATTCTCCTCTTCATGATGTGCCATAGGAGACAGATCTGGACTGCTGGCAGGCCAGTCAAGTACACACACTCTGTGTCTACGAAGACACGCTGTTGTAGCACGTGCAGAATGAGTCCTGGCATTGTCCTGCTGAAATAACCATGGACTTCCTGGGAAAAGACGTTGCCTTGATGGCAGCACGTCTCTCTAAAATCCCAATATGCGCCTCCTCGTCAATGATACTTTCACACATATGCAAGTCACTCATGCCGTGGGCACTGATGCACCCCTATACCATCACAGATGCTGGCTTTCGCACCTTTCGCTGGTTGGTCTTTTTCATCTTTGGCACGAAGAACTCGACGTCCGTTTTTCCCGAAAATAAGCTGAAACATGGACTCGTCTGACCACAGCACACGTTTCCACTGCCTTTCAGTCCATCTGAGATGAGCTCGGGCCCAGAGTACTCGGCGGCATTTTTGCATAGAGTTGATTTGTGGCTTCCTCCTTGCGTAATAGAGTTTCGGGTAGCATTTCTGGATGCAGCGGCGGACTGTGTTAAGTGACAACGGTTTTCTAAAGTACTCCCGAGCCCATGTGGTTATATTTATCACAGTATTATGATGATTTCTCAGGCGACGCCGCCTGAGGACTCGAAGGTCAAGCACATTCAACAGTGGTTTCCGGCCTTGCCCATTACACAACAAGATTTCTCAGGATTCCCTGAATCTTTTCACAATATTATGCACTGTGGATGGTGAAAGACCTAAATTCTTTGCAATCTTGCCTTGAGCAATGTTCTTTTTGAACTGACTGACAATTCTCTCACAAGGTTTGGCACAAAGTGGTGAGCCACGACCCATTCTTGCTTGCAAAGACTAAGCTTTTGGTGGATGCTCCTTTTATGCCTAAACCTCATATCCTCCCCTGTTACTAATTAACCTGATCCTCCAAAATGGTGTTACTTGAATATTCTATAAACTTTTCAGTCTTATTTACAAAATACAATTAAGTTGGTCAGTGAAAACATTGAATATCTTTTCTTTGTACTTTTGTCAGTTAATTAAGGTTTCAAGAGACTTGACAAATCACAGACTTCTGTTTTTATTGCATTTTAGAAAAAAATCCCAACTTTTATGGAAAATGGGGTCGTATATGATGGGTTCTCAAATGAATTAACAAGTGTAAAAAGAGTCCAAAAGATTTAAAATGTTTTCATTTTTAATAACAGCAGTTATAAAAGCAGTTCTGGGTATGCTATTAGAAGAAAAGATTCCTTAAGGGTTCTTCCTGACCAATGAAAAAAATCAACAGGTGTTTAAACAGGACTGCCTACAATTATTTAAAACAAAAAATCCCTTCAGGGGTTCTTGTTAGTAGTGGGTTTTTTCTTTTTGTCTTTCTTTTTTTAGCTTTCTAAAAGGTTGCAGGGTCCCGCATAGAACCTTTAAAGTTTTCCCCAGAAGGATGACACCATTTCATTTTATATGAAAACTTCTCACATGAAATAAGTGTATATGTGTGTGTGTGTCACAATGATAACAGATACATAAACAGATCTTTGAAAAAAAAAACAGTAACAGAATAACTCGTAAAGGTTCTAGAGTTAACCTTTTCACTTTGTAAGAATGTAGAATGTAATGTAATGTAATAAAATATTCTACCGTATTAATAGAAGAAAAGGTTCCTTAGGGGTTCTTTCTAAACCAGGTGTTCAGATACACTCCTAAATTAAAAAAAAAAAAAAAAATATATATATATATATATATATATATATATATATATATATATATATATATATATATATATATATATATATATATATATATATATCTCTTTGAGGGTTCTATGACTAGTTAAGGGGCAACACTTGAGAAACGCACTGTAGTAGGGTTCTACATAGAATCTTTAACCTTTCCCCTGACACACAAACTGAAGGACCATTAAGGGTTCTAGATTTAACTTTTCTTTGTCTTCTTTTTCCTAAGAGATTAACGGAACACACTGCATGTGCAAAAGTTTTTAATAGAAAATGTCTCAGTGAGATTGAGTGACTTTGTTGTAACTTGTTCAAACAGAATTCAAACAGAAATATCTAGAAATATCTGAAACGCACAGACATGAGGAGAAAAGAGAAAGTGTAAAAGCACAGATGAAAGAAGAAAGCAATTAAGCCCTCTACCATCTATCCTTCCTTTTTTCCAGTGCAGATCTGATTTACACCAGTTCCTGCCCATTCTCCTTCCGATTAAACGGCGAAAGCTCAGCCGCAATCGCCCGAGGCGGAAATGTGAACAATCGATGTTTGTTATTATGGAGACGAATCCATAACGGCTCTGGAAAGGGGAGGAAGGGAGGGAAGGAGGGATGGAGGACGAGAGAATTTAACTTTAGTCTGAAGTGCATAACTGTCGGAGCTTGTTATTAATCACGTGAATTCCACACCGATTAAAGCAACTCGTACACTGAGATTATTTACGTCCTTTTATCTGGTTTATTGTTTTGTTTTTTTTTCTTTCTTCCCTTCGGATGAAGAGGTCAGCATGTCGAAAGCAGATTCTTAGAACATGTACACAAATCACATTCAAATATACTTTATCTTCCAATTAAGACATCTCTCTCACACAGCAGGTATATATGTGTGTGTGTGTGTGTGTGTGTGTGTGTGTGTGTAGGCGATCCATTAGTGCAATCTGTTATTCATACTATAATACTCATCACACATGTGACAGAATAAAATGGCTACTTGGCTTCCCTATACAGGCTTCCCCTTGGATGCCTGAGTATATGTGCGTGTGTGTGCGTGTGTGTGTGTGTGTGTGTGTGTGTGTTAGGAGTTTCTCTCTAGGAAGGCTCTGCAGCACCGTACACACTGCTCGTACACCTTCTCAAAGTCCTGCTCGTTTCCCTGCAACAAAAAACAAAAGAAGAAATCATGTGTTGTGTGTTTGTGGTCTGCAAAGGCATTGCTTAAACGCAGGACGTACATTCCTCACAACACACCCTCTCCATGTCCATGCAGGTTTCCTCTGGGTTCTCTGGTTTTCTCCCACCTCCCAAAAACATGCCAGTAGGTGGAACAGGTGGATTGGTAACTCTAAATTGCCCTTAGGTGTGACGGAGTGTGCGAGTGTGTGTGTGTGAGTGTGTGTGCATGGTGCCATGTGCGCACACAGTGTTCCAGGATCCACTACAATCCTGACCAAGAAGTGCTTAGTGAAGATATCTCGATGAACAATCAACTAATTTTGAGTTACTGCAGTCATCCTTCTACATACAGACGATTTAAAGCAACGCTGTCCACATTTCACACACAAAAGTGTCAAACTATTTTTTACAAAATGCTGAATTTCCAGAACTAAGGTCTTTCACTTAATCACTTTGCAGTCAATTCATTTTGCAACATCCATCCATCCATCCATCCATGCATTTTCCATACCGCTTATCCTACACAGGGTCACGGGGAGCCTGGAGGTCTATCCCAGGGATCTCGGGGCACAAGTCGGGGGAAACCCTGCACAGGGTGCCAACCCATCGCAGGGCATGACTGCACACACACTAACACATTACGGCATGTCTCTGGACTGGGGTAGGAAACCGGAGTACCCGGAGCAAACCTCCGAAGCACAGGGAGAACATGCAAACTCCACTCACACAGGGTGGAAGCTGGGATTCCAACCACCAACCATGGAGGTACGAGGCAAACGTGATAACCGCTAAGCCACCGTGCCCCCATTCCCCCGTTTTGCCACAATTTACCTTTCTTTTCCGCCACAAATCTGTCTGCAGGTCATTTATAATACCCTTTATCGGCTTTAGGGTCGCACCAGGATCTTTAGCCTGTTTACTAACACGTCTGGGGAAGAACGCATATATCACACTACTGCTTTCTCGCTGCTCGAAACAGGGTCCGATGCCGAACTCATTTACCCTCATAAACCTGGATCGAGGCCTGACAATAGCAGAGCTATAACAATAGCTGTGCGCACCACTTGCATCCTGAGGGCTTCTCAGCATAAAGGCCGAGTGCAGGGGAATTAACTCTGCCATGTTATTTTAAGGGCAAGTGGTTAATCATCACCCTGTTCTGAATTATCTTTTGTACTGAGTAGCAGTGAATACCAACAAAATCTCAATTCCAGTGTGTGACAAGGGCAGATTTGCAAAAACCTCTCTGGCAGGATGCTTCCATCCAAAGTGACTCACGAGTCAGAATCAAATCCAAGCACAGTGATGTTAAAGACAAACTGGAATCAAACCAGACTTTTTTATTTTTATTTTTTTAACTTTGTTAGTTCACGTTGGTGTTTGGATTGTGAACAATTCATCAAAATCAATCTCTTAAATAAACGACACGGTTGAAATCTTCCATCACAATGCGGTGACTTTTGCCCGCATCTTAACTAAGCTTCTGACTTTTGATTACATCACCACGTACGGCTGGGTGGAGGAAAAAATGAAAAAGGCAGAGCCTGTTATACGACTCGGTTATAAATAACCGTTTTGCTTTTCTCTGAGGTAGCACAAAGAGTCGTTGGCCAGCATTTGGATGCGAGCTGTGGTGTTTTCCTTCACGTCGCACATACAAGTTTGGTCAACGTCTTTATTTACTCGACATGTTTAACACTGAGGTGCTAGCAAGAGAATTAAAACAGCTTCAGGTTTCCTCAGTGGTTTTCCACACAACTGCGTGTTCCTGAGTCAATCTGACTAGTAAAAGCTGATGTGTGTGGTGCAGCAGGTGGTGGGATTCAGGACAGATAGCATGCGCTATAGTTACAGCGTCGAGACGCATATTTTGTTTAAATGTACACCTCAAATGAAAACTTGTTTTGAGAAAGTATACAGTGAGTAGCAGTTTTCTTTTTCCGGTTGTTGAACGATAGACCACTTGCCTGCTGAGGCTAATAGGAATAAAAACAACTAATAGCCCGGACACAATAGACGGACTATGAAAGGCTAATTAGACTGCAGTAGAGTGTGTGGTTACTTTCTACCTCAAGTCTGATTCTAAGGCTCCGTCCACATTAATCCAGATAAATTTGAAAACGCGTCGTTTTCGTTACGTTTTGGCCTTCGGTCCACACCGAGACGGCGTTTTTGTCCAGCGAAAGTGGAGCTTTTGGAAAACGTTCTCCCAAGTGGATAGATTTGAAAAACGCCGTTTTCACGTTGTAGTGTGAACTGAGAAAACTGAGATGTTCAAAAACAATGATGTGATGCTGTCATGTGACCCATTCAACTCGAAACAAACAAGATGGCAGACGATGTGGTACTGCAGTTGCTGTCCAATTAAACATCAATGTCACTTTGCACAACCTTCAGATTGCTTTTATTTAAATAAAAGCCTGACGGAAAGGTCGCAGGCCAAAGCTTCTTGCGTTTTTACGCACGCGCAGTATAGGGGCGTAAAGCCGCGTTCACGCCATGTCGTAATTACCGTACTTACGAGGTTCCGACTTGTAAAAAGCGAGCATGTCCTCGTAGAACTCATAATTACAATTTGTAAACTAGGAAGTTTCCGAGAGCTCCGACGTGTACCACCTGACCGCTGCAACGTCACGCGGAAAAACTCACAATGGCGGTGACATCAGCGGTAAAATGTGGTTCATTAGTTATCTCGTCATATTTCTGTGTAATAATTCATATAAATGACTATTATTATGGTCTTAATAATGCAAGATTAATCTGAAAATAAACGAAAGACATGCAATACAGTTTAACGTAATTTTGCGGCTGTCGACATCACCATCTCACATGGATTCATTTAATTCTGGGTCCGAGGACGTGAACAGCCCCGAGCAGAACGTCCCGGTTATCATCTAGTAATCACGGTAATTCTGACATGGCGTGAACGCGGCCTAAGCGTTTTCAGATGATTCAGTGTGGACGAGTAATTTTTGGAAGACGTCCGAAAATGCCAGTGTAGACGGAGAGCGTTTTAAAACGAAAACGCAGTTTTCAGACCTATCCGGATTAATGCGGACGTAGTCTTCCCTCCAGCTCTCTTTCTTTCATGTTCAGCTGAGCTTCGAGATTTTGGAAAAGCCCTCACCTCTCCTGGGAGCCATTTTTCCTCATGTGTGTTAGTCCTGGACTCCCTGTTTTCAGCATATTCACCTAACTCACCTAATCAGTCTCTTTTATGAGCCCCAAAGCTCTATTTAAGCATTAAATTTACACGTTCCGGGTCAGAAACACACACAAAACACATTTATCAAACACTCAATGAACCAAAGCAAACAAGTCCACTAACTTGGACTGAAGTGGACAAATTACTCAGTGTTATTATTATTGCTGTTCTTTCCATGTTCCTGACAAGATCAATTTATGAAGAACACTCCGAAGAACACATTACCTGCCTCACCACTACAAACACGAGCTGATGCTCAAGGTCAGGAAAGACCCTATCAGGGTAAAGTGAAGAGGGGAATTCTGGGCCATGGCAAGGATCCTTGCGGGAGAGTGAGTCAGCTTCTCTGTAACAAATACAACCTTGAGCTGGAATGAGCTTTAGTGCTGATGAGATCAGAGCTACATTTTGATGAACATGATGTTCTAATGCTTTTAGTCCAGACAAGAAAGGCCCACTGGGGACAAGAGCTACTTACTTGGAATATCTACATTCGCCGGACACTTTAATAGGAACACCTTTACCACTGCACATTCATGCAACTGTGCAATTTATTCAGCCGATCATGTAGCAGCAGTACAGCCGTGGCCAAAAGTTTTCAGAATGACACAAATATTCATTTTTACAAAGTCTACTGCTTCAGTGTTTTTAGATCTTTTTGTCAGACGTTACTAACTGTTACTGAAGTATAATCACAAGCATTTCATAAGTGTCAATGGCTTTTATTGACAATTACATGAAGTTTATGCAAAGAGTCAATATTTGCAGTGTTGACCCTTCTTTTCCAAGACCTCTGCAATTCGCCCTGGCATGCTGTCAATCAACTTCTGGGCCACATCCTGACTGATGGCAGCCCATTCTTGCATAATCAATGCTTGGAGTTTGTCAGAGTTTGTGGGTTTTTGTTTGTCCACCCGCCTCTTGAGGATTGACCACAAATTCTCAGTAGGATTAAGGTCTGGGGAGTTTCCTGGCCATGGACCCAAAATGTCGATGTTTTGTTCCCCGAGCCACTTCGTTATCACTTTTGCCTTGTGGCAAGGTGCCCCATCATGCTGGAAAAGGCATTGTTCATCACCAAACTGTTCTTGGATGGTTGGGAGAAGTTGCTCTCTGAGGATGTTTTTGTACCATTCTTTATTCATGGCTGTGTTCTTAGGCCAAATTGTGAGTGAGCCCACTCCCTTGGCTGAGAAGCAACCCCACACATGAGTGGTCTCAGGATGCTTTACTGTTGGCATGACACAGGACTGATGGTAGCGCTCACCTTTTCTTCTCCGGACAAGCTTTTTTCCAGATGCCCCAAACAATCGGAAAGGGGATTCATCAGAGAAAATGACATTACCCCAGTCCTCAGCAGTCCAATCCCTGTACTTTTTGCAGAATAGCACTCTGTCCCTGATGTTTTTCCTGGAGAGAAGTGGCTTCTTTGCTGCCCTTCTTGACACCAGGCCATCCTCCAAAAGTCTTCGCCTTACTGTGCGTGCAGACGCACTCACACCTGCCTGCTGCCATTCCTGAGCAAGCTCTGCACTGGTGGTGCCCCGATCCCACAGCTGAATCAACTTTAGGAGACGGTCCTGGCACTTGCTGGACTTTCTTGGGCGCCCTGAAGCCTTCTTCACAACAGTTGAACCTCTCTCCTTGAAGGTCTTGATAATCCGATAAATGGTTGATTTAGGTGCAATCTTACTAGCAGCAATATCCTTGCCTGTGAATCCCTTTTTGTGCAAAGCAATGATGGCTGCACGTGTTTCCTTGCAGGTAACCATAGTTAACAGAGGAAGAACAATAATTTCAAGCACCACCCTCCTTTTAAAGCTTCCAGTCTGTTATTCTAACTCAATCAGCATGACAGAGTGATCTCCAGCCTTGTCCTCATTAACACTCTCACCTGTGTTAACGAGAGAATCACTGACATGATGTCAGCTGGTCCTTTTGTGGAAGGGCTGAAATGCAGTGGACATGTTTTTTTGGGATTAAGTTCATTTTCGTGGCAAAGAGGGACTTTGAAATGAATTGCAATTCATCTGATCACTCTTCATAACATTCTGGAGTATATGCAAATTGCCATCATAAAAACTGAGGCAGCAGACTTTGTAAAAATTAATATTTGTATCATTCTCAAAACTTTTGGCCACGGCTGTACAATACAGTACAATCTTGAGGCGGATGGGCTACAATAGCAGAGGACCACATCGGGTTCCACGTCGCCAGGTCTCTTTTTCCAATCTTAAACTGTTCACATTCAGCTGAAGCTCTTGACCTGTATCTGAATGATTTTACACACTGTTCTGCTGCCACATGATTGGCTATTTTATTAGGAACACCTGCAGACCTCCGTATTAATGCAATTATCCAGTCAGTGCATATACCAAATGATGGTGTGTGTGTGTGTGTGTGTGTGTGTGTGTGTGTGTGTGTGTGTATGTGTGCATGTAGACTTACATAGTAGGGGTCTTGAATATGCAGTTGTTTTTCAGGATCGTATGAGCCGAGCAGCTCGATTTTGGCTTTGCAGTTTTTTACGCCGTTCGCTTTCTTGTTCAGATCTCTGCGACAAAACACAAACCCTTAAATTCATTCACAAACGAGACAAACAGCAAACTTTATCATATACCATTTACATTCATCCAAAGAAGTTCAAATCCAATCCAAGCACAGAGTATAATTCATTTTTATTATGGATTTAGGCTACTTTATGATGCCAAATAGGTACAAATGGCATTACTGAGCCGAACATTATCTTTTAAGTCGAGTGTGTGATGATTTAGACATGTGACTTGCATAAACACTAATATATATATATATATAAAAAACACTTGTCTCTCGTCATACTGTTTTCAGTTACGAGGCGTCACACGTCACTATCTGTTTTTGAAGAGACACAATGGCTCTAGCAAGTGTTCATACATACTGTAGACTTGCTCTAATCTCATTCCTTTCCTGAATTACCCGGCCCAATTCTCTTCCTGCCAAGGGTACACAAGGTTAAGGTAAAGGACAGAAGGAAAGTCTTTCATCAGCCGGTATCGTAGACCCACTGATCATCACACAAGATGGACGATGGGTGTGGTGTGGATTCATCTCCAAGCTCCAAGACAAGAAGTTCATGTCACAAGTAAATCTTAGTATGTTTTGACATCACTACTTGGTCAGGGCCCAAAAAAGGTCATTCGGGGAAATAACGTAAAACATCTCAGAGCCAAGCACCAAAAACAGGAGCGAAGGAGAAAAGTCTCGTCTTTAAAAGAATCCGAAGAACTCAGTAAGCGGCTTAAGCAGGAGCACATGGACTGGGACTGGGAACATGTGACTCAGGCATTATCCATCCTGAACTGGACCATTAGTGAGGAAACAATCAACACACACTTCTCTGCTTTATGCCACTCCTGAGTAGCTCTTTTGCCCCACTGTTGGAAGAACAGGAGTCCCAGAGAGGATAACTAGCCTTGTGCTCTGGGTGGGAGAGGCCGTCTTCCCCCATCTCTGTCAATCATAATGACACTGACCAATCACAAAGTTCACCAAAACCAGGCGAAGACTGGCGTGAGTGAGCCTGTGCACACTGTAGCTTTGGATTCCTGAATACAGGAGACAAGGCTGTTGTGTCTCTTCCGCCTCAAGGTTCTATGTGTTGTGCGCGAGATGCTTTTCTGCTCACCGTGGTTGTAAAGAGAGGTTATTTGAGTTGCCATAGTCTTCCTATCAACTCGAAAGAGTCTGGCCATTCTCCTCGGATCTCTCTTATCAACAAGGCGTTTCTGCCTACAGAAATGCCACTCACTGGTGGTTGTTTTTTTCCACTGCACCATTCTGTGTAATGAGAGTGGTGTGTTTGAAAAGCCCGTCTGGCACCAACAACCATGCCACAATTAACGTCACTGAGGCCACTGAAACTAGGCAGGGTTGAGCCTGGCCAGTACCTGGATGGGAGACCTCCTGGAGAAAACTGAGGTTGCTGCTGGAAGTGGTATTAGTGAGGCCAGTAGGTGGTGCTCTCCCTGTGGTCTGTGTGGGTCCTAATGCCCCAATATAGTGACAGGGACGCTATACCCGTACTGTAAAAAGAGCACCGTCTTTCGGATGAGACCTTAATCCAAGGGCCTGTTCAGCACTAAAGCAAATTGCTTTAGTCTAAGAGGAATAAAACACTTTGGGATGTGCTGTTATATGAAAATAATCGCCTTCATGGTGGGAACAGTAACTCCGCTTCACATTGGGTTGCATCACATGCATGCACTACCTCTTTGTTGATTATTTTCCTATAACAGCATGTCCCCAAGTGTTTTATTCCTTACCGATTTCACTGTCTAATGATTTCACTTGTCTCAGCGATCCATTTAAATTGGCCACAAATAAAGACATTCACGAGGACAACCTTTATATATTGTAAAGGTGCCCAAAAAAAAACAACTAAGAGTAGTGATGACATTTTAGCAGTGCATGATACAGTAACAATACCATGTTGTAAATATTGTAGGATGTTGATTAAAGGATTATCAGAGACTGGAGAACTGGAGTGTACACTTAATGTATGGGACATATCCATGCCCTCTGTGTGACCTCTTGGAGCTTGGACGAGATGCTCCAAGGCTCCACTACAAAGCTCTAAGACCAGAATCAGTCACATTAGATTCCTTACACCAATTAGTCTTAAAAGGAGAGATGAGAGTCGGGAGCTTTATTCTCACAGATCCACAGCAGCTTCGGTTCCATTCAAGAGACCTCCGCTGAGGGCGCTCTTTGAACGGCAGCACGTAATGCACATTCCACACTCGCTCAGACGGGTGCCCAACGTTTGCTTAAGTGTGCTTTTGGGAACATGAACATACCTCAAGTTGCTCTCGTCCATGCAGAGAATGTACTCAAACGTCGCGAAATCCTCCTTCGTCACCTGAGGGAAAAAAAAAAAGGAAAAAAAACAGACAGCGACAGAATTAGAGAGGGGTAAACATGCATCATTTCATTTCCACTGACATGCAGTGACCTAAAAAGGTTGTTCTCTCTCTAACCGAGCGATCTTTGGGCGTTTCTGAAGCTTGTGTGCACTGGCTGCGCTCCAACAGTCTTTAGACAAGGAGAAAGAGCTACGAGTGTATAGTCTCGAGCGAGAGGAGTAATCCTTCGCAGATGCAGATCAAAGCACATCTGTGGCCACACGTGTACCCTTACATGTGTTTGTGCATGGGTTGAGCAAGAGCGGACACTATTTTTGCAAGACAGAGGAGCAAGGGGTGATAGCAAATTTTTCATTCTACTGAAAAAGCTACCAAAGGGGGGACACAGCACAGAAAGGGGCACCAGTATCTAAGTTGAATGGGATTATTTTAAATCGCAGTAACAAGCAATGTCAGAGTGAATTTAACTGGAAGTGCTGTTTACATGATATATGACCCTTGATGTTGCCACAGTGTTAGTGGTTTGGGTTCGATAGTTTAAAATAATAAGACTCCAATAAATACATAACATGGTACATATTTGCGTATAATCCAATATCTGGGAATGTTGCAAATCACAACAGGGTCCCTGGTTGCAAAAATATTTAAGAACCTCTATAGAAGTTACTTGACATTTTATCCAGTGCACCATGATTCTTCTGTTTCTGTGTGAACAATCACTCGGTGTTCACACGGCGTATTTGACCTCTTGGAGCTTGAATGGGACGGTAAAACACTCCCACAAAGCCCTTCAGCCGGGATCAGTCACATTTCATTCCTTTCGGTCCTCCTTGTTCAACATCGCCAATTAGTCTCAAAAGAGATAAGAGAAGTTGCGACTTCATTCCCACAGAGCCAAAGCAGATTCGGTTTAGAGCTGTCAAAATTAGATTTGAATTTGTATTGATGTAATAGGAAGGTATTTCAATGTGAACGAGTCAGTAATTTTATATAGTCACAGACAGATAGAGTGGAAAAAAAAAGCTGTAGAGCTACACCGTGTGGTCGTATCACATCAACCACAAAAATCTGTAAAGCACCGTAAGTCACGAGGAGACAACATTTTTCAATTCTATACCACAGGAATGTTTTCTTGTTGCTGATTTTAAAGGTTAATTAAATCACTATAACACACAGGGAACTAATCAGCCATAACATTAAAACCACTGACAGGTGAAGTGAGTAACATTGATTGTCATTACAGTGCCGCCTGTCAAGGGGTGAGATATATATTTGGCAGCGAGTGAACGAGTCTGGCCATTCTCCTCTGACCTCTCTTATCAACAAGGCGTCTCTGCCTACAGAAATGCCAGGATTATCAGAACATTTGACCATGATAAATGATTGGTGGAGACTGGAGAACTGGAGTGTACATATATCCATGCCCCCGGTGACCTCTTGGAGCTTGGATGAGACGCTCCAAAGCTCCACTACAAAGCTCTAAGACTGGAATCAATCACATTCAATTCCTTACAAGTGAACAGTCAGTTCTCAAAGTTGATGTTTTGGAAGCATGAAAATGTGCAAGCATAAGGATCCGAGTGACTTTAACAAGAGCCAGAACTGGACCATGGAGCAAGGGAAGACAAAGAGTTCAAGGTGTTGACTCGGCCTCCAGATTCTCCAGATCTCAAACCGATCGAGCATCTGTGGGACGTTCTGGACAAACAAGTCCGATCCATGGAGGCCCCACCTGGCAGCTTACAGGACTTAAAGGATCTGCTGCTAACATCTTGGTGCCGGATACCACAGCACACCTTCAGAGGTCTTGTGGAGTCCATGCCTCGACGGGTCAGAGCTGTTTTGGCGGCACAAGGGGGACCTACACAATATTAGGCAGGTGGTTTTAATGTTATGGCTGATTTGTGTATATGCTCACTACATAGGGAAGAACATAGCTGCATTGTAGAACTTTGTGACTGTGTGCCCAGTTGAACGTGTTTGAAATTCAGCCAGAGGAAAAATAAAAAGGCAAATCTAGCAACTTGCATATATTAAGATGATCATTTTTCTTCTTACGAAATTACAAAAATAATATGTAAAAAAAATTAGATCAGATGAGGATTTTTGTGCTTTATGAAAATTCTAATCTTTTTCAAACAGTAAAACTCGGACGGTCTCAGGTTTCCTTTTGATGCCGCAGAACATACAGCAGCTCATGAAGCACATGAAAAAAAAAAAAAAAATCACAACCTTGTCCAAACTCTTTTTTTTTTTTTTTTTTTTAAATTTGGAGGCTAATGGAGAATTAAATGAGGCTCGGTAAGTGTATGAGTTGTAACTGATTCTAGGTTCAGGGTCAGTGTTTAGATCATGCTTTCGTTTTTCGTTGTTTTTTTTTTTTTGTGCTCGTCAGAACACCCATGACCCAATGCGATTCGCTAAGGTCTGCTAAAATCCAAGATAACGAGCTCTAAACATTTCCAGAGGAAGTCCGCTGGAGAAATCAACAATGGCTGAAGCACAAAGGAGGGATGAAGAGGGGTCAGGGGTGAGCGGACAGAGCTAGTGGAGACACAGACAGACGTCAGAGTGAATTTAGGGTGAAAAGCAGCAATCTGCTATTAGCTCATTTTCACTGTGATGGTAACGGACGCAAGCTCCGATACGCTACGTTAAATGAGATATTAAGCGAAATTATTTCAAAACTGTATGCATCGCATATTTTGTTTTTAGATTTTAAAAAATTCTCTCTAAAATTGATAAAGTAACTATTCCAAACACATATAAAAGAAAAGAAAAATTATATTAATAAATAAATAAATTAAACAATGGAAACACAGTCCCCTCCAAAACTATTGGAACAGCAGGGCCAGTTCATTCGTTTGTGCTGTATACCAAAGAGATTTGGGTTTGAGATCAAAAGATGGATATGAGACGTGAGTTTAGGATTTCAGTTTTTGTCTCTTGGTATTTAATAATAATAATAATAAGAAGAAGAAGAAGAAGAAGAAGAAGATGAAGAAGAAGAATTTTAATTTAGGTTTGTATTGGAGTAAGAGTTTGTTGGCCCTTTCGTTTGGTAGCTGAGTGGAGGAATGGTTAATCAGCTACAGTACTGACCAAACACACACACACACACACACCTCTGACATCATATGATACTTTCATTAAAACAATTATGGTTGTCAATAAATTGTATAAAACATTGTCCTTTTTTTCACACAGTAACCACGGGGGTGCAAACTTTTGCATTCACCTCTATATAACTTACCGATTTTTTTATATTTTATTTGTGAAAGCTTTTGCTAGTGTAGTGTAAAAGAACAACAATCATGTATGTATACACACAAACACAAACACACACACACACACACACACACACACACACAGTGCAGGTACCTGTCGTGCCCTGTGATCTGTATCAATGCCATGTTTCTTGAGGCAGGCAAGACTACGGTCATCCGGAGCGCTGCCTATGTTCCAGTCTGACGTGGCACCGGAATCTATAACCCACTGCAACACACACACACACAATGGAACTAGTGCTACGTTCATGCCCACCGTACCTGACGCGCCACGTGGCGCATTGGCACGCCGTGCTTCTTCATACAGGCTGCACCTCGATAGTCAGGAGGGTTCCCGATCTCATAGGTGGAGGTGGCCGCGCTGTCTATCCTCCACTACACACACACACACAAACATAAAGCAGGAGACAAGACAGTAGCATAGACATCACATCATATTACAGACTGTCCTGACATAATGATCGTCACGTCACACACCGCCGGACGAATTTTCAATTCTTGTAAGGAAGATGCATTTATCTTCATTTTCACTCAGACCCTCAGCATCCACGTGTGTAGCAAAAGCGCAAACGTGAACGTGAGATTCAGTCGGTTGTGTACAGCCGTGGCCAAAAGTTTTGAGAATGACACAAATATTAATTTTTACAAAGTCTGCTGCCTCAGTTTTTATGATGGCAATTTGCATATACTCCAGAATGTTATGAAGAGTGATCAGATGAATTGCAATTAATTTCAAAGTCCCTCTTTGCCATGAAAATGAACTTAATCCCAAAAAAACATGTCCACTGCATTTCAGCCCTTCCACAAAAGGACCAGCTGACATCATGTCAGTGATTCTCTCGTTAACACAGGTGAGAGTGTTAATGAGGACAAGGCTGGAGATCACTCTGTCATGCTGATTGAGTTAGAATAACAGACTGGAAGCTTTAAAAGGAGGGTGGTGCTTGAAATTATTGTTCTTCCTCTGTTAACTATGGTTACCTGCAAGGAAACACGTGCAGCCATCATTGCTTTGCACAAAAAGGGATTCACAGGCAAGGATATTGCTGCTAGTAAGATTGCACCTAAATCAACCATTTATCGGATCATCAAAACCTTCAAGGAGAGAGGTTCAACTGTTGTGAAGAAGGCTTCAGGGTGCCCAAGAAAGTCCAGCAAGCGCCAGGACCGTCTCCTAAAGTTGATTCAGCTGCAGGATCGGGGCACCACCAGTGCAGAGCTTGCTCAGGAATGGCAGCAGGCAGGTGTGAGTGCATCTGCACGCACAGTAAGGCGAAGACTTTTGGAGGATGGCCTGGTGTCAAGAAGGGCAGCAAAGAAGCCACTTCTCTCCAGGAAAAACATCAGGGACAGACAGCTATTCTGCAAAAAGTACAGGGATTGGACTGCTGAGGACTGGGGTAATGTCATTTTCTCTGATGAATCCCCTTTCCGATTGTTTGGGGCATCTGGAAAAAAGCTTGTCTGGAGAAGAAAAGGTGAGCGCTACCATCAGTCCTGTGTCATGCCAACAGTAAAGCATCCTGGGAACACTCATGTGTGGGGTTGCTTCTCAGCCAAGGGAGTGGTCTCACTCACAATATTGTCTAAGAACACATCCATGAATAAAGAATGGTACAAAAACATCCTCAGAGAGCAACTTCTCCCAACCATCCAAGAACAGTTTGGTGATGAACAATGCCTTTTCCAGCATGATGGGGCACCTTGCCACAAGGCAAAAGTGATAACGAAGTGGCTCGGGGAACAAAACATCGACATTTTGGGTCCATGGCCAGGAAACTCCCCAGACCTTAATCCCACTGAGAATTTGTGGTCAATCCTCAAGAGGCGGGTGGACAAACAAAAACCCACAAACTCTGACAAACTCCAAGCATTGATTATGCAAGAATGGGCTGCCATCAGTCAGGATGTGGCCCAGAAGTTGATTGACAGCATGCCAGGCCGAATTGCAGAGGTCTTGAAAAAGAAGGGTCAACACTGCAAATATTGACTCTTTGCATAAACTTCATGTAATTGTCAATAAAAGCCATTGACACTTATGAAATGCTTGTGATTATACTTCAGTAACAGTTAGTAACATCTGACAAAAAGATCTAAAAACACTGAAGCAGTAGACTTTGTGAAAATTAATATTTGTGTCATTCTCAAAACTTTTGGCCACGGCTGTATAATACACATTTCTGTATAAACACTTAGAGAAATGTTGTTTGATTACATGTTCAGGCTTGTATGCCAGTTTCGTACAGAACACGCATGGTTTTACATGTAGAACGCGGCCTGAGTGCGTCTGAAAACAGAAAACAGCTCAGTAAATCTGCCTCGGTGTCCTTCGGCATCCACAAATCTTACTTTGAGCTGTTTCTGTATATCGCTGAGCTGAAGTGAGAAAATGAACTCGTGGATTTCATCACACACTTCGTTAACTAGTAGTTCACATATGGAACAAATTACTAGTGAAGTGTATCACCACTCGTAGCTACACATGTATAACATTTTCCTTCATCTTATGCATCAGAAATGACGTGCAGCGCCTCTCACCTTGTCCACCACTCCACTGTCGGTGGCCATCTTCCTAAAGACGGCCTCGGCGATCGGAGACCTACAGATGTTCCCTATAAAACGAAATCGTTTAAAACCATCTTTAGAATACTTGGATGTTACCCGGGTCCAAATTACTATAACACACTGATGGAAACCTATTCAGAAGATACCTGCATGAATGTCACAGCTTGAGACAGTGAGTTGGTATTAATAATTGTAATAATTTAGCATCACCAATAACCCTACTGACTTCATCTTGCCTAATATAGGACACAAAGCGAAATGATTTATGTATCAGTGTTAATTCATGACATACTGATTAGTAGACTGAAAATAATATGTTCATCATTCATTCATCTTCAGTAAGTGCTTTATCTTTGTCAGGGCTTGTGGTGGATCCGGGGTCTATCACAGGAACACTGCTGGTGAGGCACGAAGACACCCTGGAGAGGACACTAGTCCATCACACGCACACACACACACCAGTTCACACACTCATTTAAACCTAGGGACAATTTAGAATCGCCAGTCCAGTCCACCTGCATGCAGGAAACCCACGTGAACATGGGAAAACACGCGAAACTTCTCACAAACAGGAACCCGAGCTCAGGAGCTGCGAGACGTCCAACGCTACCATTCCGCCAATATTCTGATCTAAATGCAGTCAGGTGTTTGTAAAACTGTGATAGAAATGTCAAAGTTAAAGCCGTATTAATAAAAACACATGGGTGATATGGTGGTATAGCAGGCAATGTTGCTGCCTCAAAGCTCCAGGGTTCGATCCTGAGCTCGGGTTACGATCTGTGTGGAGTTTCGCATGCGCTCCCCATATCCAGGTGGGTTTCCTCCGGGGCCGCCGGTTTCCTCCGACCTCCCAAAAACATGCTAGTGGGTGGAATGGCTAAGATAAACTGCCCCTAGGTGTGAATTTGTGAAGTGTGATGAACTG
Source organism: Cranoglanis bouderius (assembly GCA_023630585.1). NCBI lineage: Eukaryota > Metazoa > Chordata > Actinopteri > Siluriformes > Cranoglanididae > Cranoglanis > Cranoglanis bouderius. The sequence goes on from CM042559.1 coordinate 15,264,297, forward strand.
TCATCCCATCCATGGTGTATTCTCTCCTCACTCCGGATCCACCACGACCTCAAAGATCGGGATAAAGCAGTTACTGAGTGATAAAAATACAAAAATGAGTAACGATGTTGATATATTTCGACGAACTGAAAATGCTTTCACTAAGAGGTTTTGCCATTTATTACAATGCTCACTTAATATTAGCACCCGTGCGATACTTAATAAGGCAATTAATTCAGGTTGAAGGGATTCAACCTGCCGTGTAGTCCCTGTGTATTAGCTGGTACTATAAAAACACTAACTTTTTAGAACGAGCGCATTAAACTGTCATTCATGTTACAGCCGGAACTACTTTCAGAGCCGTTCTGTTATTCAAAAATAATGTACACCTTCTGGCCAATCAGGTTGGACAATTTAGCGGCAAAAGACGTCTTGCGTCATGGCACGACACGTCATTACGTACTTTATGAACGGTTTATATAAGTAACTCAATTAGTTTCACCTCCAGGGGAAAAACAAAAAAAAAACAAAAACTAAGCTGTAGTATACACAAAATAAATCGAACGAAGCAACACTAACAAATTCGACTTAATAAACAATTTAAAAATAAATAAGTAAATAATAAAACCTGACTATAACAGGCAAAAATGAGACCGCTAGGACAAGAAGACAGGAAGGAGCTAGCTCAAATGTCATTTAATGAATCAAACCATCCTCAGAGCCATTGTTCTGTCTTTGTTTTTATATTTTTTATCAAACCGCTACTATCAGCCTGAATTAAACACGTGTGTACGACACGTCTGAATGCTACTGAGGTCTCAGAACATTTATTTAAGCGCCTCACCCAGACACACGAACAAAACCGACTTCCCTCCGGCGGCGGCCATGTTTGTTTGAGTAGCTGCCCTAATACCTGCCTGAATAAAAATAGAATTATTTTTTATAACAGGCACAGAGTAGGTACACAAACCACGAGGTCGGCTACACATCCTACGATTGAGACCCCGGATACGGTACTTAGCCATAAATATATTGCGCGAAAATGCCTTTAATTATAATATGTGGCTTTCCTTGCAGCGGCAAAAGTCGCCGAGCTCAAGAATTAAGGGACTACTTCGGCGAAAATACAGATAAACAAGTTGACATAATTGGAGATGAAATGCAGGGTGTTGACAAGAACTCGGTGTATGCAGACTCACAGAGGGAGAAAGATTTGAGAGGTGCTCTGCGGTCTGAAGTCGAAAGGAAACTCAACAAAGATGACATTGTAATTCTGGATTCCTTGAATTACATTAAAGGCTACAGGTATGAACTCTTTTGTCTGGTCAAGCATGCACAGACACCACATTGTTTGGTCTACTGTTTGACATCTGCTGCATTGAGCTCGGACTGGAACAAGGAAAGAGATGCAGATTATCGATATTCCCAGGAAATCCTGGATGCTCTGATTCTGAGGTTCGAAGCTCCTGATTCGAGAAATAGGTGGGACAGTCCCCTCTTTACTATCCAGAAAGAGGACAGACTTCCGTTTGAAGCTATCTCTGATGCCATTTTGAGAAGGAAAGTGCCACCACCTAACCGGTCTACACAAAGCCAACCACTATCATCTACCAGCTTCTTACACGAGCTGGACAGAGTTACTCAGGATATCTTAATGGCTGTTCTTGACTCACAGAAGACCAGCGTTCCTGGGGATGCCATTGCAATTCCAGGAACTACGGAAAAATTCGATGCAAAAAGAAGCCTTAACATAGCTGAACTGAGGAAACTTCGGAGACAGTTCATCAGTTACACCAAGATGCACCCGACAGAGAACATTGGACAGATAGCCAATATGTTTGTGCAGTACCTCAACAAGAGTGTGCACTGATAGCTGGCAGTAAATCTAACAGCGCCTTTTATGTTTATTTTTTTCCCCCCTTCAAATTATTCATTGTGTTTAACCTGATTTCGATTGTGAATTGAGTAAAATATAGATATATTTTTAGAGAACTTTTATTTATGCTTGCAGACACCAACTCTTGAATGATGAGAATTACCTACTTTCTCCACAGTACTATCCAAAATCCAATTTCATGTCCAATGCCAGAGTCTTCCTTTCCAAGACATCTGACTGAAGGATTCATACAAATCCTGGGATTTTATTAAGACTATAGAGCTATAATAGTAAATCGTTATTCCACTGTGTTGAATTGTTCCAGTTGTCAGCTATATATTTGTGTTTAAATATTTATTTGTGACCTTTACATCAATATGCAAGCACAAGAGAACAATGTGTTATTCCTTTTGCCTAATTGGGATGTGTTGGGTCATTGCCGGTCATTTTTCTCAGATTGCTGACCTCATCCATCCATCCATCCATTTTCCGTACCGCTTATCCTACACAGGGTCGCGGGGAGCCTGAAGCCTATCCCAGGGGGGCATAATCGCACATGCATTCACACACTATGGACAGTTTGGAAATGCCAGTCAGCCTACAGCACCTGTCTTTGGACTGGGGAGGAAACTGGAGTACCTGGAGGAAACCCCTGAAGTTCAGGGAGAACATGCAAACATGCAAAGTACAGGATTTTGCTGAGTTTTTGTGATTGTGTTGCGGCCAAAAATGCTAGGTTTTGCTGCGGCTTTTTTTCAACATTTGCAGATGCACGAAATTGTTTTGCATGGTATTTCTCAGTGCGTACCTTTTAACTGTGCTCATGTTCAACGCACATGAATCAAAGAGAGCTTTGGCTGAATGCACGTTGTGATGATGTCACATGATGCGTCAGTGAAAATCTGAGGTAATTTAGAAAAATTGCAAGCTTCTCTGAATATTGCAGAGTTTGCTTGATTTTGCATTCATTTCTGTGAACGCAAAATTGTGAAATCCTTGAGGGACTACCTTTACATTGATATGCAAGGACATTTTTGTCAAAATCTGCCTAATTGTATTAGTCATTCTGATGTATTGGGTCATTACCGGTCATTTTTCTCAGATTGCTGACCTAATCAAAAATTTCCATATAAAAAAAAAAAATCATTTCAAAGCATTGTGTAGTAGTAACCCACCTCCAGACCTACAAATGAAAATCAAATGGAGGAAGTTTCTGCAGATGATATTTTGTTCTCCAACTGAAAGGCCTAATCAATAAAACCATTATTTCCCTGTAACTGGATTAGGTCTCTCAGTGTATGCATTATTGCAAAATTGACCTTTGTAATATTGACATCTCAGAAGCTTGTAATATACAAATAAGTCCTCCAAAAAAACAAATTTTTATTGTGTTCTGTGAGCATCATGGCTGATCTCAAAGCTGCCAGATACATTTTATTTCTTTTGAACCTTGAAGCTATTAATCACTGAAGCGAGTGAATCACTTGATGATTCAGCTTTCCTGCTGTTGTAGATAATCTCACTTAAATACCCGAGAGACATACCCTGCACAGAAAGTGCTGCCATCATTATAACCTGTTGCAGTCCACCAAATCTGTCTTTTACACAAGTTCATAACCTGCACTGTATTGTTTGCCCTTCTTCTATATCATACTATCCAGACTCAGCCAGAAGAGGACTGGTTTGATTTTGAGTCTGGTTCCTCTCAAAGCTTCTTTATTATGTTGTCTTAGGGAGTTTTGCCATTGATCACATCTGGTTTAATTATTAGGGCTTTAGACTTAGATCTGGATTTTTGATGTCTGTTGTTGAAATCACTATACAAATAAATAAATAAATGAATATTGTTCCCAGCACAAGCTCTGGATCCACCCAAACTCTAACAAGGGCTTACTGAAGATAAATGAGCCCTTGTTTTGATCTAATTAATATGGGCCAATCTTTAAATATGATCAAATATTTATATTCATTCATTTAATCATTCATCTTCAGTAAGCGCTTTATCCTGGCCAGGGTTGTGGTGGATCCGGAACCTATCCCGGGAACACTGGGCCTGAGGTGGGAATCCAGGAAGCACGCTGGATGTGATACTAGTCCATCACAGGGCACCATGTACACGCATTTGCACAGTCATTCATGCCTAGGGGCAATTAAGAGTTCCATCTACAGGCATGTTTTTCGGAGGTGGGAGGAAATTGGAAACACTGGAGGAAAACCCATAGAGATGCTAATGGGGCAGCTGTGGCTCAGGTGGTAGAGCAGCCTACATGACTCCACCTGGCAAAGTGTCCTTGGGCAAGAACCCCAAGTAGCTCCTGATGGCAGGCAAGTGCCTTGCATGGTAGCTCTGCTGCCATTGGTGTGTGTGTGTGAATGGGTGAATGAGAGACAGTGTAAAGCGCTTTGTAGAACTGTGAAGGTTAAAAGGCGCTATATAAGTGTCAGGGAAAATATCTGAAACTTCACACTGTCAGTAATCTGAGCTCAGGATCAAATAAAGCATCCTGGAGTGCTGAGGTGGCAACAACACCTACTATTCCACCATCCATTTACTTACTTATTTTTAATATTTGATGTTTAGCACTCAGATTGCCATATGTGTTGAAATACCTATATTTTTTTTTGCACAGTCTGAATCCCTGATCATGTCTTTTAGATTGTGTTGTAGTCCCCTGTTTTAATCACTTGTGTACCATGCTCAAATGTAGGAAACTGTAGTTCAGTTCTGTCTCTTAAAGGTCTTTTATATTTGGTTATTTGGAGTAAATGCTTTCAACCAAAGCAGTTTACACCTGAGGCACTATACTCAAAGCATATAAGTGAGCGAATGAGAGTTAAGAACCTTAATCAAGGGCCCAACAGTGGCACACTGACAGCTGTGGCTTTTATTTAAAAATGAATTATACATATATAGTTAGTTATATTCTTAATAAGGGTTGATGGGATATCCCATTTCGTCCCACTTGCCAGAAGATGAATTGGCTACTCTAAAATTGTCCTGTGTGTGTGGGTGTGTGTGTGGGTGTGTGTGTGAAAAGATCTGGCATCCCACATTCTGAACATATTCTGAGGCCAATTTAACCCTCAGCTGCGGCTCAGTTGTATAAATGAGATAACTGTAAGTCACTCTGGATAAGGGAGTCTTCCAAATACCATAAATGTAAGTGTTTTATTCCTCTTAAACCATAGCAATTTGCCAAACAGTTACATTATTTCAGTTGGGAGGTGGGCTTTAATGATGTCACCAAGTTTTTGTTTTTGTTTTGAATCACATATGTGTCACACTGAAGAGGTGCCTACTGGATTTTAGTCAACAGAAAGTGCATTTGTTAAGGACACTGCAGTCTGTCCTGTCACATTACTCATACCTGATAACCACAATAACAGTGGCTTTGGGAGGTATGCTCTCTGTTATTTTAAAACAGTAATATTTACGAATAAAAACGTGTTTGTCTGGCAGTGGTACTATTCACACCAGCACTATATTGCACAGTATCTTTTGGACTGCATTTATGTTTTCCAGATATGATAGGTTATATGCTGTGGAGTACAGGTTGGAATGAAAAGATGTTACTGAAACCATACACTGATCATGTGTATTGTCTGCATTGTACTATGCTGCATTGTCATATCTTCTGCATTCCACTGAACATACAGTATGTACTGTATATGGATGAGATAACAATAAACCCATCTGGATAAATAGCTTTTTTTTTTACTGTCTGTAAAATATCTTCAATATATCTTGTGCAATATACAGTGGGTATAGAAAAGAATCACCCCCTTTAATATAATCACATTTTGTTGCTTGACAGCCTGAAATGAAGATGGACACAGTTTTATCCAGCTGTATTTACTCAGTGCAACTTACAACATCCAAGTGAAAGATATAACACCAACATGTCAGAATTTAAAAAAAAAAAAAAAAAAATACAGAATCACTGAGTTGGAGAACGGACCCCCCCCCCCCCCCCCTTCGTAAAAATGACTTGTAAACTCAATAAGGTGTAGCTAATCACCTTCTCAATGGCACACAAAGCCATTTGACTTTCAACTGTGATCAGCTGTGGTCATTTTGATTAGCTCAGCATGAAAAGAGCTTTCCTGGAGCATTTTGTAGTGCAACTGAAGCAAACAATTAACTATGGGTGGCAAGGCACTGTCAAAAGATCTCCGGGATAAAGTTGTGGACAGACACAAGTCAGGAGATGGATACAAAAAAAATTCAAGGGCTTTATCAATGCCTAGAACCACAGTGAAGTCTATTATTAAGAAGTGGAAGTTATTTGGTACAACACAGACCCTCCCTGGATCAGGACGTCGCTCCAAAGTGGATGAAAGAGCCAGGAGGAAACTGGTCAGAGAGGCTACCAAGAGGCCTACAGCAACTCTGAAGCAGTTGCAGGAATTTATGACAAAGAGTGGTCATTGTGTGCATGTGACAACAATATCACAAACTCTCCACAAATGTGGCTTGTAGAAAGGCCACATGAACGCACCTTGAAGATCCTGAGGCCACATGGAAAAAGGTGTTATGGTCAGATGAGACTAAAATTGAATTATTTGGCCTCAACACCAAACGATATGTCTGGTGGAAATTCAATACAGCTCACCATCCAAATAACACCATTCCTACAGTAAAGCATGGAGGTGGTAATATCCTGTTATGGGGGTGTTTCTCTGCAGCAGAGACTGGAGCACTTGTCAGGATAGAAGGAAAATGGATGGGGCAAAATACCGTCAAATTCTTGAGGAAAATCTGTTGCCCTCTGCCAGAAAGTTGTCAATGGGAAGAAGGTTTATCTTCAAACATGACAATGACCCAAAGCACACAGCAAAACTGACAACACAGTGGTTGAAGGAGAAAAAGCTGAATGTCCTTGCATGGCCTAGTTAGAGCCCAGACTTAAACCTGAAGATCTGTGGAATGAAATTTAACTCATCAAATTTAGCTGAACTTGAGCAGTTCTGCAAAGAAGAGTGGGGAAATATTGCAAAATCTAGATGTGCAAAGTTAGTAGAGACATATCCTAACAGACTAAAGGCTGTAATTAAAGCAAAAGGTGGTTCAACAAAATACTGACACAAGGGAGTGATCCTTTTTCCAACTCAGTGATTCTGTTTTTTAATTTTTTAATTTTTTTTCTGACATGTCCCCACTCTTTACAACGGGATAAACGATGAATAGTAAAACTCATTGCGAAACTCTCGCGAGACGTATTTGTTGCTACTAGAGAGTAGCTAGGGTTTCGCGAGATCTAGCCACACCGGTACACAATGGTTCATGGCATTAAGATGTGGGGTGGGGGATGGTAACACAAGGGAGATTTTATAAAACAAAAAAAATTATAATAAAGAAACCACACAATTTCAGTTTTTATTATTTATTGAATAAAGATATTTAAAACAATTTAAACACGAATTACCTTTCATTCATGTTTTACATTAGGTTTTGCGTAGTTCACAATTGGTTGAACTTGACTGAGTTCTTGACCTACTAGGCAGGCAGGCGGGCTTTCGCTCTATTATTTGATTGGATGGGGGAAATTGATGTGGGTGTGAGTCTGATGGAAGTAATTCTTCCAAGTTCGGCATCACACCTGCTTTAGCTAGCAAGTTGTCGTGGTACTAAAAAATACATGCAAATAATTAGAAGTAGAATCTTAATACACACAAGAATTGTGCGATTAATGGGTATGTTGTAGCTGAGCTGACAATGTAAAGGTAAGTTCGCTATCTATCTCAGGTGTTTTGATTGGTCTGCAGTATGACCTTGCTAGGTGTTGTGAAAATATTATATATAATGTTTTGGTCATTCTGATTTCTATTTGTGATGCATGTGTACATCAATGCATTGTTGAAAAGCAAAAATTAAGTGTATTTCCAATTCTAATCACAGTCCCCAAGTATATTAATTTATTTTTAAAAAGAGCAAAACAAGTAGTGTGGTACGGTAGAATGGTTAGTGGCTACCACCCATTTTTGTCCGCACCACTTTTCAAAACAAAGTGACGCCAATGTGTACCACAGAAAAGGCACCTGACATTGGGCCTGCACTGGATCACCAGATTTTCAGCCATCTTTAATTCCACCTTGCTAACGATATTCCAATGATTTGATTGCAGGGCCAGCAGACTTGTAACCACCTTTGCCAATGTTGGACCAGCACTTAAAATTTGGACCCAGACAACAAACTAGAGTTGGGTCAGCAGCACTGGGAGCAGGGTTGTTAGGAAAAGCGTTCCTTTGTCAATGCTAGACCATAGGGAGGGTCAACATAGCCACCCAAAATAGACAGTCCAATGTCCTTTGTCATCTGGGATAGTGTTATTACGGGTTAAATTTCATAATGCTGTATAAGGCAGTAAGGTGTATGCAGGGCCGGTATGTCCATTAGGCCATAAAGGCGAGCTCCTAGGGCCCTGTTGTGGCCAGAGAAAACCCGTGTGGCATCTTTGTTCCTTCAGTGTATTGTGATAAAATATTAATCATGATGCAGAATGATTATTTTAAAAAAATTTTAAAAAAGTGATATAACTTCACTTTCTAGGTATCTTAATTGCTGATGTACATAATGTTAATGTATTGAGTCACTGAATACATCACATACACATGGAGTTGTGCTCACGTTAGCTAGACACTGACTTGCGGATTGCTATAGTGACGGTTCGGGCAATTCATCACCCCATGTCAAAAATGTCAGCAAAATATTATCTATCTGGAGCCGGAAAAGAACAAGGAGACGGGAAGAAGAAGATGACTCAAGGTATGTTAAAGTTGATGTTGGTTATTCTTTTATTAGTGCGGCTGTCTCTTTAAAAGCTTGTTAGATAGGAAAAGGGTAAACAAGTCATTGGGGTAAACATAGTGAGCTTGCTAAGTCTTGGTAGCTAACTCACCTTACAAAGACATGACTTCTCATGCAATATCAAGTGTCCTGAACAGACCTTATAAACCAATGTAAAGTTAACAGTTGTCATATTTACTTCAATGGTTAGAGCGTTAATGCTAGCTAGCTAACTCAAAATCGTTTCAATAATGTCAACGCAGCTAACTAGCATATTAGCTAAGTTGATATGATATTTTGCTAGCAAGGTTAGCTGGTAGTGGTGGTTGGTGTCATATTTTATAGAAATTTGTGAAAAGACAAGCTCGCCTTGTCATAATATTGACTGGCGGCTAAACGTATACGTACAGTATATGCAAGTTTATCTGTGACAACAGACAAGAAGTCTTCAGTAGGTTTTGCATTCTGAAATCATGAATTTGCATTAAATTGATTTAAATTGAAGTGATGTCTAATAAAAGAAAGAATTTAGTCTATTAATACAGACTCTGGAAGACATTTTCGTATTTATATTTCAATTTATTCGGCAGCAGTGCCGAAACTGAGACTCAGTGTTGTGCACTACATCGACAGAATATTTTCCTTATCAGATCTAATATTTCACCAGAAGAAAAATGGAGAGGCATGGGCCTGGTTTTATCAGATCTGGAACACTCTGTGCTCAGATCGTCATTATTCACCCGCTGTTATCAGCTTTAAAAACACAGCTGGAAACTGATTTATTACAGATATTTTCAGATTTGTTATATTAATCATTAATTCATCGTGTGTTTTATCTTTTTCTTGTAATATTAATATCTCTCTTGTTTAAAAAAAAAGCCCAATTTAAAATAAAATGCCAAAATGAGGTCTTCTTACTTTTATATTTCTTATAATAATAATAATAGTAGTAGTAGTATGTATGTACAGTTGTATGTACAGTACTATTTCTTAAATTACATTTTTCTGCAAATATTAATACACATTTACTTTACATTTGATGAATTTAAAACTGTAATTGTGGCATTTGCATGTGCGAAAGTTTGGACACCCTTCAAAGTCTCATAACTTAAATAACCCATTAGGACTCATTACTCATGTCAAGAATTGTCATTAGGAATAACAGTTTCGGCGGATAGTGCGTTCTCTGACTCTTGAAACCCTGTGCTAACACTCAACAACCGTGAGCTCCTCTAAGCAGCTGACTGAGGATCTGAATATGAATCTGTTTTGATGCCTACAGAGCAGAGGAAGGTTATAAAATAAAATAAAAAAGATATCAAACCGCTTCCAGCACACAATTTTCCACTGTCCAAACTTTTGCATAGAACTGTATCTACTGTATATTCAGTCTATATTTATTCCCATAAGATCGACTTCAGTTTGTGACTGAATGTATTAAATAGTGTTTGTGTCGAGTGTATCAGTAGTACATTGTTCATTCATTAATCATCAGTAAGTGCTCTATCCTGATCAGGGTCCTGGGAATGCTGGGTGTAAGGTGGGAATACACCCTGCCTGGGGCGCCATTCTATTGCACCATGCACACACACATTCACACCTAGGGGCAATTTAGCATAGCCAATCCTCCTACTGGCTTTGGGTTTTTAGGAGGTGGAGGAAACTGGAGAACCTGGAGGAAACCCACATGGAAATGGGGAGAACATGCAAAACTCATGAGAGAACCTGGGACCTTCTGCGCCACCGTGCCACCAGGCTGTCCGAGGGCAGGGCTGCAAAATAAAAAAGGGCACATTCATGCATGGTTTATTCTACTATAGAGACACCAGGACACATTTTCTCACATGTAGGAACACCTAAAGGGCACTTCATATCGTTGTCTCATGTGTGGGGAAGCCTTTCGGGCACTACGTCTCATTTTCTCCACTGGAAGGGCACCTTAGAGGGCGCTTCATTGTGTTTTCATTGTGTTTCCGGGCAACTTACTTCATCATGTTTTCTTTAGGTTTTAATTTGAAGGGCAGCCATAAGGGCGCATCATCATGTTATGCCCACTGGAAGGGCACCTTAAATTCAATTTATCATGTTTTATCTACCATAGAGGCACTCTAGAGGGCATTTTCACTGTGTTTTCTTTACCGGGGGGCAACGGTGAGGCGAATTACTATGTTACTATGATAAGTAACTTTCCCTCTTCTGCTGAGATTTGCTCCAGCTCTCCAGAGTGTCCTGTCGTGTATACGTGTTATACAACACAAAATCCACCTTGCAGGAATTCTCGCCTAGCAGGGTGAGGAAAACACTTCAAACAAACAGAAATGTAATAAGATCATCCAGAAAAAAAAAGATGCCAAAGACGTGTTGTGAATTAATGGAATCCATATTTCGTATGAAAAACAGCACAATATTAAGGATCATTTTTTGTTTGTTTGTTTGTTTCTTTTTGTTTCTTTTTTTTTTTTCTTTTAATTTATGGCTAAACAGAGTGAACATTTTTCCCACGAAGGAGGTTGGAAGCTTAGAGAGTTTGAGAAAGGAGGTGTGAGACCTCCTGATTTACTCTCCACTGATAACGCTAAGTGGGACATTGATAAACTCACCAAAGCCAAATGTCATATCATGCTGCGTTTGACCTACACGAGCCATACGTCCAGCTCTGCCGGTCCTTTGAGGTTTTACATAATCCAGCACCCACTCCGGTACAGGTCACACGCCTGAGTCATCCTCTCTGATGAATATGATTAGCGCAATCTTTGAATGAATGATGATCAAAGCCTGGTTTGTGGGAGGGAATCACTTCAGGTGATAAAAGAGACATGTTAGAGAAAGATACTTATCTTCAAATGCTCCCGTGGTACTCAGAGCGAGCAGCAATTATGTTTTGCGTCATGAAAACAAGGCACTTATACAAAGGTTTAACCTCATATTAGAATACACTCCTGTACCTGCAACAAGCATGGACATGCACACACACACATGCACACACACGCGCGCACACACACACACATTTGTCTTACTGTCCTTGTGAGGACCTTCCATTGGCATAATTATTGATGCAGCTAATTACTCCTATGCTACACCTAAATCTAACACTAACCTTAACCTCAATAATTAAAATGAAACATTTTGCCTCCTTTAATAAAAGCTGCCGTTTTCATCGTGGGAACCAGCCACAAGAACCAACCTGTCAGATATCCCTATCCTTATTAAGATACACACACACACACACACACACACACAATCAGCATTAAGATACTGCCCTCTGCTGGACATTTTAATTCAGCTTTTCTATATATTGTTATCTATAGGCATATCATTTTTAAAATGAAAATCTGCCTAATTATTCTACTATGTCATTTCACTTCTCTATGCTGTCTTATAAAGGTATTTAAAGAGCATCGGAGAGAGAGACAGGGACAGAGACAAGCACAGAGAGAGAGAACTACGGCTGAAAAGATTTGATAGCGTCATTAAACCAATTCTATTATATGGCAGTGAAATCTGGGGCCCCAAATACCAACTAAATTATGATTCCTGGGACAAAAACCCACCTGAAATCTTCCATACTGAATTTTGCAAAAAATATCTTGGGAAAATACATTTGGAACATGGGCTGTAGGGCGGAGCTCGGCAGGTTTCCTCTTCTTGCTGATATTCAAAAGAGAACAACTCAATTATGGTTCCACCTGTCAGACTCACCCCCAGAAAACTACCACCACTGTGCCTTTATACACAGAGCAGGACACCCAGAGAGCGACCCTTTACAATATTTAGCAGAGAAACGCCAGTTAAACCCATTCATCCAGTTCAGACACGCAAAAAAAAAAAAAAAAAAAAAAACACAGGAAGAATATATTCATGATTGACAAAACAAAATCAAAGAAGTACACAAATTGACCTATTTCCACAGAATTAAAACCGATTACAAATTGGCACCAAACCTCATTAACGTTAAAGATTACCAACAAAGAAAGCTCCTGTCTCAGTACGGTCTCAGTGATCACAGTCTGGCGGTGGAGACGGGGAGACACGGGCAGAGCCGGCGGCCCAGAGAGGACAGACTGTGCTCACCCTGCACTCAACCAGTCGTGGAGGATGAACTGCATTTCCTCATTGAGTGCAGCAAATACACAGCCATTAGAGATACACACTTTACACTCATAGGGCAAATTCTACCAGAATTCCTTCAGGTGTGTAATGTAGACAAACCGGCAGCTCAGTACGTGTCCTCCTGCCACTATATGAGGGAGAGAGACTGACTCTTCTTTAACACTAACACAGTATACTGTAGCTCTGCTGAAACTGCTACTTTCATTTACTTTTTCCACGTCATTCCCATTGTTCTCTTTTTTTGTCATTTGTTTGCAATGTTGTTTTCTCTTCTGCGAAATACATATATGTACGCACAGACGTTTGCTTGGTTTTTCAAATGTGTTTTAAAATATACTAAATGTGTATTAATCAATGCTTTGGCAACATTATGGTAAAGCAGTTATGCCAATAAAGCTCATTTGAATTTGAGAGAAAGACAGAGAGAGAGAGAGAGAGAAGCACAGAGATAGAGAAGCACAGAGAGACAGGGACAGAGACAAGCACGGGGGGGCAGAGACAGGCACAGAGAGAGATAGGGACAGAGAGAAGCACGGGGGGGGGGGGGGGCAGAGACAAGCACAGAGAGAGACAGGGACAGGGAGAAGCATGGGGGGACAGAGACAAGAATGGGGGGGCAGAGACAAGCACAGAGAGGGGGGACAGAGACAATCACAGAGAGAGATAGGGACAGAGAGAAGGGTCTCCTCACCCGGCTGATCCTGAACCTCAGCTCACTAACACACACTAACACGCTTCTACATGCACAGAGAGAGAGATAGGGACAGAGACAAGCACAGAGAGAGAGGTATGGACAGAGAGAAACACAGAGAGACAGGGACAGAGAGAAGGACACACACAGAGAGAGAGAGAGATAGGGACAGAGAGAAACACAGAGAGACAGGGACAGAGACAAGCACAGAGAGAGAGAGAGAGAGAGAGAGAGAGCGAGAGAGAGAGATAGGGACAGGGACACAGAGAGAGAGAGGGAGGGAGGGAGGGGCAGAGATAAGCACAGAGAGAGAGAGAGGGACAGAGACAGAGATGGGACAAAGATAAGGAAAGAGGTAATGAGACCTCTGGACAAAGACAGGGAGACAGAGCAAGACAGGGATAGAAACAAAGACAGAGAAAGAAAGGGACAGAGGCAGGGGGAGACAGAGACAGAGACAAAGAGAGACAGGAGCAGGGGAGGCAGAAACAGAGACAGGGAGAGAGAGAGACAAGGACAGAGACAGAGAAAGGCAGGGACAGACACAGGGACGAAGATGGAATATGACAGAGAGAAAGGGGCAAAGACGGAAGGAGACAGACAGAGGCAGAGAGGGAGAAAATAAACTTATGCAAGTATGAAATATTTTGGGACAGGGACACTGGGACACAGTCAGAGAGTCAGACAGGTTTGTGTTACTAATTTCCTGTTTGTTTTTGTACACTGCATTATTGTGAAATAATGAGTAATAGGTGTGTAAGAATATGCAGGAGGAGGAGAGAGGAGGCAGTGGGATGTGTAAGGTAAGAGTGTGTGATTGGAGGAAACACTAGCGTGTGTGTAAGAAGATCTCAGGTAAAGGTGTGTACGTGAACAGCGCGTGCTCGGTGCAGAGCTGTAACGTGTTGTAACAGGACCGTCTCTCCCAGTACAAATTCCAGATGTTTCTGACTGAGAATCCGAGTCGGTTTTAACGCTTTTAGCCCGTTTGTAATGTTCTAGCCGAGTGTGTGTGTGTGTGTGTGTGTGTGAGTGCGTGTGTGTGTCTGACGCATCTCTGAGAAAGATCTGCAATGCTGGGCACGTCGCGGATTCTGGAAAAGGGGCCCGGGTACCTGAGGAAGCAGATGGAGCTGGAGCGCGAGGGCAATGTGCGCGCGAGCGCAGCGGAGAGGCTCGCGGCCACTAAGCCCAACTACGTCAAGAGTCCACAGGTGACGAGTTCACCTTCCGCCCCGGAGCCGGTTACCGGCACAGGTTCCCCCTGCGGCCGAGGGTCCACCGAGCGGAGCGCACCGGCTCCCGGTACACCTGCTTCCGAACAGGAAGAAAATATCGTGAAGCGGAACAGCTCCAAGAAACGACCGGACTCGATCTTACTATACAGACAGAAGTGCGACCTGCAGAGAAGCTCACCTGGCGGGAACTACCGGCACAAACGGACATTACTCAAATCACTGAGAGAGAGAAACAGCGCGGGCGCTCCGGTTTCAGCCGGTCAGAACGCTGAAAGTTCATCCGATACGGACCAAGCTCAGGCAGAAGAGGACGATAAAGATAAAGACAACGATAACGATAACGGCCCGGTGCGGCGACGGCCCGAGCGCGTGAACTTGGCGAGGAGAGCCATTGAAGGAGGAGGGTCCGAGTCGGAGCGCGCGAGGAAGGGGGTGTCGCGCTCGCACTCCGACATCAGCTCGCGCTACTCCAAAAACTTCGCCGATTTCGACGCGTTTTTTAGATACTGCGGCCTCGAGAGCGACGTCGTGGAGTCCCTGGGCAAAGAAAATTTCTCCTCGCGCTCGGATGAGCGTGAACTTTCCTACGGTAGGGATTTACACCAGATGTTGATCACATGAAGTTTAACAATTTTTTGTTTTCTTAAATCAATGAATCAAGCAATTCATCCATCCGTCCATCAGTCCAGGTTTATCCTACAGGTTTCACGGATAACTATATTTTTTTGTTGTTGTTTTTTGTTGTTAAAGTAAAGTATGGTGCATAATGGAACTTTCTCCAGGCTTCCACAGACAGATTGTTGCTTTGAAACTGCTCAACCAAAAGCTCTATAATTGGGCCTTGTGTAAATACACACTCCTGACACATGCCTCTTAAAGGCTCCTCCCACCTTCATTCCTGCAACCAGAACCTGATCAGGGGCCGGGTAACTCTACAGCCTGGACCCTGGATAAAGGTCAAATCTAGAACCCTTAACTTTGTTCAGTGGGAAGAATAGAGTCATTTCCTGTTTTTTTTTTTTTTAAAAACTTATTTAACTTAAGTCTTATTGTCCCAATATGTAAGCACCACACACCACTGACTACTCACTTAAGTGAAAGGACAGCCATGTACCAAAATAGATCACACATGCTAATGGACAAAAAAAAACAACATATCTTTATTACCTCAAGCTCACTTTGAGGAATGGGCATTTCACGTTTTAGCCAGCAGTGTATAGCTACAAACCCGTCCTATTCACTGCCGTCATCATACCCAGGACCTGTTTCTGCACTGATTGACGAAAACAGAATGCAGTGATTTGTTTTCATCACAGGTCTACCAGTAGAGGATCTTCATTTTATAATCTGACATGGAGTACACACATTATCGCACAGTCTGTTACGGAACTCAGCCAAGATTTTACTGGGGTCGTGTTGTACAGCGTGACGAGTAATAATCTTCACAGACCACTAAAATCACACAGACTTTGTGTAGAACCCTACAACAGAGTGTTTCTTAATCAAACCGGAACCCTTCTAGGAAGCTAATAACCCTTAACTATACAAAGAACCTGTTGAAGAACCTGTTTTCTAAGCGTGTTGGTATAGGTAGATCTTTATTTTTTCTCCAGACACCTCACCCCATCCCACCAGTGCTTCCTCATAAGTGTGTGTACATACTGTATGTAAGCTACACTATTAGAAATGTCACAACTTTTAAGCGTTGGAACCCTTTAAGGTTCTACGTAGAATCCTACAACAGAGAGTTTCCCTATTAGAAGGGATTCCACATAGCTAAAGACTCTTAATTATCCAATAAACGCTTAAAGAACATGTGGAGAACCCTAAGAGTGACAGTGAGGTTTACTAAATTTGAGATGGGTAAATTGTGAATTGGATTTTTTTTCCCCCCTCAAACATTCTTTGCATAAATATGTAGTATATCCATAACAGGGTGCATGGTAACGATATTTTGTGGTGTGTCACAGCAAAGATCCGGAGCGTGAGCGTGGCTACGTCAGACGGCGAGATTTCACACACCAGCGGTGACATTGATGGGCTTCAAGAGGAAGAAGTGAAAGAGACTCGGCAACAAGGTTCATCCGTTATAGAGCGCAATGCTCGAGTGATCAAGTGGCTGTACAGCTGCAGAAACGCAAGTGAGTCCGGGAAAACGCTGCGAGATCTGGAATAGTCTCAAAATCCTGAACACCTATGAACACTAATACCAGGTGTTAATGCAACACTGCCGTGTTTGCTGCGTGCTCATGAAGAAATCGAGATGTGTCTTCAGCTCCACCTTAAAAATGTTTCTGTATGGCCTGTCAATATTTTAAGGTGTTTGTTTACTTGTCTGAGAATTTTACTTTAGCAGCAACAGTTCAGAGTCCTCAGGGCTAAAGTGTTGAGACATCATGCTAACAGCATAAATGAGAAACAGCACATTTTACCTTGCGTCCTGACCAACCAGATGTCACAGCCCCCCCTTTGTTTTCTATTTGCTCACACAACCATGGTTTGTCAATTCACAGGTCCTAGATAAATGCTGCGTTCGAGGCAATGTTATTTCCGTACAACCAGTGAAATCGTCCCCCCAACTTGCAATTTCAACTCGTCAAATCGGGGTCGTCTTCTCAGCTACTAGTTCCTTCCCCTGGGGTCAACTCAACATGGCCGCTCCCACTTCTCTATTTGTACATTAGTTTATAGCAGTACTGGCTTTAGGTTGGCGAATATACAGACACAGAAGTCGGTTAAATCTTTAACATACTAATCACTGTTTTGAGAATGTAATCATCGACATTAGAGTTATCACTCATATATCTTATGTTAGCCGGCTAAATTGTCCACTGGCTAGCTTGTTACTAAGCTACTCGCTATTGTTGCTGTAGTTGCAATCCATCCATTTTCCATACCGCTTATCCTACATGGCAGGGGACACCCTGGACAGACAGGGTGCCAATCCATGATGCAGGGCACAATCGCAAAATGTCTTTGGACTGGATGAGGAAACCAAAGTACCCGAATCATGAGGAGAACATTCAAGCTCACAGGGCGGAGACGGGATTCAACCCCCCAACCCTGGAGGTGCAAGGCAAATGTGCTAACCACTAAGCCACCGTGCCCACGTTGTACTGCAGTTTCAGTCCAAAACGTTGCATGAATGTTTGAAGCTCACTATAATAGAACAGTGCCAATAGCCAATCAGGCCTGTAACTGTAAAAACTGTGGTTAAAGTAGCAGAGCAAACAAAATATGCACTTTCGTGGAGGCCTCCATCGGGTTTTTTTTTTCCAGTTTATGCATCAAACGTCCCGAGGTGGGAAACGACGTTATGCCAGCTTGCACATTACCACATTACAAGGCACCACAAACGCAGCAAAAATCAAACCGAGTGTCTTTCACGTCCCATGTCCTTTCCCCTTCTGTGCTTTTCTGCCCACCTTTGGGCTGAAAAGACTGAAAAGTGATCAAAAATCGTGAATCCTACATCTAAACCCTAGACGTTGGTACCTCTGCTGATAATTTAACACATAACTTGTTATAAAGATATAAAAAAAAATTTAAGAAGCTTCCGAAATAACACCACCCATCAGTTATTTGGAGATCTACCCTCATTGTAATTCCAGTGCCTCGTGTTTCCTCTTTCTCAGTATTGTTGTTGTTTTTTTAAGGGAACTTGGTTCCACAAATGTCTTAATTTATCAAAAAATGATGTCAGTATCTCATTAACACAAAGTATTTTTTATATTGTATAAGGGTGTAACAGTGTACAGGAACAATATACTAGTATATACTATTGTATATATTTATAGACGCGTGCGTGTTATTTCCTGTTCAAGAATTTTAGGACTTCCTGTGTTGCAAAAGTCAAAAGACGGGGTGGTGTGATGTGGGTCAACTCAAAGCGGAGGATTATTTTCCTATGACGGCATGTCCCGGAGTGTTTTATTCCTCTTATACTACAGCAATTTGAAAACAGTTACATTTTTTAACGTTTCAATGAATGAAATATCATTCTTTTTATCTGTTTATAGATATTTACTGTTGTGGAACGTCCGCAAGACAAGTTAGTGCCTGTTATCACTTACGCTATAACAGCTAGAAACACAGTTTGTCAAAACAAAACAAAAACAGTTTGTCATGTTACTAAGAAACCAGAAAACGATTAGCCGTCTGTCATGAAGACTCTTTTTATGCCAGATAACTTACTGACTGTTACACAAAGAGCTGAAACTGGAGGCTCCTTCCATAAATGTTAAATAAGCAACTCCTCACAGAAAGTGTCACTATATTAACAAGTGTACACTTTTCTTTGTTAAATTACAATGCGTGGACAATCAACTGTGTGTAGATTCTACGGAGTGTCTGCAATACCAGGCTCTGTGTAAGTTGTTACTATAGAAACAATATCGTATTAGAACAAAATGCGTTAACATAAACCTGTGATTTGAATTAGAGCCAGAGCTACTGTTACAGAAAATTAATCAACACCTTCTGACCAATCAGATCTGAGAATTCAACAGCACTGTGGTATAATATGTTTTACGACAGTGGTCACCAACCGTCTTCCTTGAGATCTACCTTTCTGCAGGTTTCATCTCCAACCAAAATCGAACACACCTGTTTTAGCTGATCAAGAACTTCTTTGGGCAATGATTAGACGGTCAGGTGGACACGATTATGGTTGGAGCTAAAGTTTTCAGGAAGGTAGATCTCCAGCAGCAGGGTTGGTGACCACTGTTCTACTACATCCTCTACATCAGTGTGCAACTGGACCTCCTCAGAGACTCCTCGGTAATTCACTGAAACTGGTAGAAAAGCATCAGTGTGTTTCTGACCGACTCTTCTTGTGATACGCCATCGTGAATGGAACATCTTCGATATGGACTCATTGTTCTATAAGACTTCTGCTTCTGCTAGTTGTGTCACGCTTTATCTTCTTCTTCTAGTGTACTACAGTCTCTTTTGTTTGGTATTTCTATATAAATTGCTTCATAGCCGCACCCCAGCCTGCAAGACGTCTTCTCATACTTTATATTCATTTGCATTTATTGTAATAGTGTAAAGATTTTTTTTTTATTTATTTTTTTTTTATTACAGCCATTAGAAGGAAATCAGCACTTAAATATTTACTACTGACACCAGTTGCTTTAAACGTAAATTTCTTGTAAACACAAGTGAACTGCTGCTCGGTAGATGTTTTTTGTTGTTCGCACCATTCCGTGCAAACTCGAGAGACTGTCGTGTGTGAAAATCCCAGGAGATCAGCAGTTTCTGAAATGCTCAAACTGGCAACAACAACAACCATGCCAAGGACAAAGCCATTGAGATCACTATTTTTTTGTGTGATGTTTGCGGTGAACATTATCTGAAGCTCTTGACCTGTATCTGCGTTACTTAATCCATTGCTGTAGTGTGCTGCTGCCACGTGGCTGTGAGTGTATATGTGTAATTATATGCATGATATTTTTTTGTGTACGTATCATACCTCTGCTACGCTTTATGGTTTTTGGTGAACTACATTATCTGCTGCTTTGTTTTTCGACCAAAAAAAAAAAAAGGCTCTTTAGCTGCAGCATGCTCTACAAGACTTCTTCTCATACCCGAAGCCTTCATTTTTGGCGCTAGACGCTGAGCAAACATTTGCCTGTGTTTTCTTTCTGCCCATTAAGGAAATGACCTTTAAAATCCACAGCTTTTGGCTCTGCGTTTTCTGTTTTCAAATTACCCACCTTCTTTAAAAGACTTCATGCCAGTTAAATTCACTATGCTCTTAATGACATGTCTATCAGTGTGTCAGCTTAGCTGTTGGAATAAATAGCGACCTTTTGGGGAGGTTTGGCCAAAAACTGTGCTCTGGCCATGTCATAAAATATCAATAGATGGAAAATGTGAAAAATCCTTGTTACTTGTATTGCTTTGATGTCATATAGCTTTTTATTTTGAATATAAAGAAGTCAGCACTTACTACCCAAACAAGCTGTTATACACGCTGTTTTCTTTCTTCTTTTTTTTCAAAACTTTTGCATTGAATATAC